>CM060838.1:46540000-46802500 GCA_030762175.1 Metallyticus violacea | reverse complement strand
CAGAATTACAAAACTTGTGTAAAAATATGTACATAAAATTAGAAGTAGAAACACAGCTTGATATTAAATATTTTGTGAATAAACCAGTGGTCTTAGTTGATTTAACGTATAGATATGAATGGAATTCATATCTATGTTGTGATGTGACGTGTGTTCAAAACCTGTCAAATGTAAACTAATGTCTTTGGTGACGGCGTGCCATAAGCACGATAGCCACAAGCCACACACTGTCATTAAGCTCTTCATGAAAGTGGTAAGGTGTTTTGAGAACTAATAGATATGAATTCTGTACTTGAACTTTAATTAAAAATATTAGTCCTGTGTTTGACATAATAGATCGTGTATTTAAGGTAAGATACTGTGTTTTCAGTCCATAAACACGTTTTAAACATTTTAGCTAACGTCCGCAGCACTATAACGAAGCCCCTAGACCATGTGTTTTTATTCTTGATGTGCCTATTTTTCAACCCTCTTTCTAATAGTAAATTCTTTGAATATATTTTTCCGTTCTCTTTATAATAAAAGTATGTGAAAGGAAATTACTGTTAGATCTAATCTTGCATCCTATAATTTATGAAATGAGCTTCAGGTTCGTATTTATTCCTAAATGTAACAATTTTATTGCTTGATTCATTTTCCGATATTTTTTGCACTGAAAAGATAAATCCATGTGAATACGAACTTCATAGCTCTGTAGTTATTTTAATGTTCATAGAAAAAGTTAATTCATTTCTCCGAAGAAATTAACTAGTCAGCATGAAATGTTGACAAAAACTAAATACAAAAAATCTATTGCAACTATTTCCATTTTAATTTTAGTTCCATTTTTAACATCTCGATATTTGTTTTTGCTTTGTGAGTTTGGATGAACACAATTTTGTAACATTTTACTTGATTATAATTTTAGGTTTATTCATTAATGATGACCTTGGGTCATGGTCCATACCAATTATTATTCCTCGCCTTATTATCGCATAAGAGCAGGCAAATTGGATATGCAGCATTTCACGAAAATAATGAACAGCAGTAATGGGATATTGGCAAAGAATTATTATTATTATTATTATTATTGTTATTATTGTTATTATTATTATTATTATAGAAACTAATTGTTTTTACACACAATAGTGTCAGAAAGAATTTCAAAAACTATAAACAGATAAACTTTACTCCTTAAAACAATATCAGAAAATAGTCATCCTGCAGATGTTACCGGGAGACCAAGAATAAAGAAAAGAGTGAAATAGGTTAAGTACAATGCTTGGTGATGAGCCTAGATGTTTGCGGTTGCACTGTCGTTTTCCTCATGTCAGGTCACCTTCAAACACCTAACAGATCTATGCAATGTCAAGGAAGAGCCATAAACCTCTTTATGTGTGGAGTACGTGTTGTATCGACTCTCTCTGCGCCACAAGCGTAGTCTCTCTCTCCCGCCGCTCCTTGTTCCGACCTCGCCATGTCATGCAATTTAGATTTGCTTTGTAATACCCCAAACCAGTTTCCTGCATTTAGAGAAAAAAAAACGTTTCGGTTTACGACGATAATGGACAAATAATTTTAACAAAAAACAAGGATTCTATTTCCGGGCCTGTCCTATGCAGCATTTGTGCTGCGTTTGCACTTTGTGGATTACAAAGACATTTACCATAATCGACAATTATCGAGAATATTATTGGAGCTACTTGTATCTCCGCATCGGAGCTGTCTATAGCCAACCTTCGCTTGGGATAAGGAAAAACGCTGGATGAAAACATAATATAGGTTAATTCGCCCATATGTAACGTTTTGAGTCGGATAAAATTTCATATCTTGTGGACAGGCTTCTATTTGTTCCTATTTTACGAAATAATAATATAAATAAATGAACGTGTTCAGATTGTTTAGTCATTAAGTAAAATAATTTGCTTTATAGTCGATGGAGTGTGTTTTGTACACTAAAATTATCACAAGTAATACCACAAGAGGGTCTAAGATTACCGATAAATTCACGAACGCAGTAATTCTTCTCTTCAGCATTTGAACTCTGGAACTTATAAATGGATTCTTTAAACTACATTAGTGATTTAGATAGAGATTTGTATTGTACTCGAATCTACTGATTTTCTTTAATAATGTGCAAGCACAATTTAATTTGATATTTTATACCCTTTACTGATTTATTCTCTGGCTATATAATTCCTAATAAACGTAAATAAAGTTAGAAATTGACTTGAATTTATTTGATGATTTTTATAGAATGATTCATTGTGAATCTTATTGTATTGTAGAATGAAAGTAAGTTAAGTTATGAGCCATTAAGTTTCTGACCACCGCATCGTTTACTGTATCAGCATCGATCAATTAATTAGCGGTGATTTCTGTTCACATTTAAGTTTGTATGCTTTAATTAAACCAAAATCTGTTATAACGTTCCCGCTAAATTAAGCCTATACAATATATTATTTGATACAAAAATTAGTTTATTTCTAGAATAACGTTGATTTTAAATATAGTTATTGTGCTGCAACTAATAAAAGTGTCATTAAAATCATTATTAACACGTGAATTATATATTGTTTTAGGTAGCCCTTAATAATTAGTAACTATAAATCAACTATATTGCCCTCATTCCGAAAAGTTTCAAACAAGTAGGTCTCGTGTTTCTCATATAGAAGGAGCACAAAAAGACCATTACCTAAATCTGTGAACAATTTTATCACTATCTATCGTATTTTGGAGGGGTAAAATTACAAACTAATTTTTGTGTTAACAAAATTTCTGTTTGAAAATGTAACTTTTCTCTCACACAAAGAGGTTCTACTATTCCCTTGGGTACGCGTAATGATGGGATCAGCTGTTATTAATTTTCTTCCAGTATGACATTATTCCAGGGCTTCTAAAATAGCTATTTGTGCAAATAAACTTTGCAAACAAATTTATAAAACATAACTAATTCTAGTATGCTTTCGAAAACACCCGCAGGAGTAGTAGTTATAAAAATATTCAATATATTTTATAATACATAATCTGTATTTCCTAAATAGAGTTATAATTGTCACATTCTGCATACCGTCACCGGTGGCCGAGGTCATTAAGGCACGAACTTGTGAGCGGGAGATCTGGGGTTCGAATTCCACCAGGATCGTCCTCCCTGACTGAGATTTTTCCAGGTTTTCCTCTGTTCTCATTAATGGCAAATGCCGGGAAGGTACCCTAAACTTAGGCCTGGAACGTTTCCTTCCTTGAAAAACCTTTCCTAGTACATCATTTTATTTCATGCATATCAGTGTCCACCTCCTGTGATGCCTCATAGTAAAAACGGGCGTTAAACACTATTAAAAAACATTCCGCATTACATTAAAATTGATAGCATTGGAGTGTTATACAGTTTTATAGTACTCAGTGTTACAAAATACATTAATTGTTTGAATATCCTGTGTTAAATGAACTACTGGTAGTATGATCTGTCAAAAATATAAATTTAAGCCTTAACTTCGTTAACTTTCCATTCCAGATGTATTTAACTAGTTTTATAGTAACTGTTGAAAATAAGAGAGTAATAAATGTTATTTTCCTACATATTTGTAGACTATTCACCTCCTTCCTTCACCATAGATTATTCTAAATTATCTAAGGGAAGAATGTGGGTTTCCATATTAAACTCTACTTTTCAAATACGTTGAGAAGCATTTAGTTCTTTTCAACAATCACACTGCATGGTTAAGTAGGATACTTCAATTAGAAATCCGACAATAGAAATAAGGGATACCCATTTGTGTTCGAAATCAATGCTGAAAAATCCTCCTAAAGGCTTCGTGATTAAGCACAGGACTACAAGAGCAGAGAGCTAGTCGCAATAAATTGATTGAAAAACAATTCGCTATGAGAAGATAAAGAAGTTCGCTTAGAATTCCTTATTAGCTTGAGAGTGTTTCAAGTCTAGCCACTCTTACATCATAATATTCATACTTCGTTAAAAGGACTTAACCATCCTGTTTTCCCATTCCGTTCTTTAAAAGTAAAGTTAGAGGCTTTAAGAAATATGAAAAAATTCGTCACGCAGGAGCTGCGCAAACTAAGTGAATACCTCACATAAATACATAACTTTAAAAAAATGAACATAAAAATCCAACTTAAGCTTATTATTTAATGAAATGAAATAAGTTATGGCATTATTTGTAGCATTAGGGGAACAAAATTATAATTCTTGCAATTTATAAGTATCACAAGAGAAAATCCACATTTTATAATAATAATAATAATAATAATAATAATAATAATAATAATAACAATTATTATTACTATTATTATTTATATTAACCCATAAAATTAATGGTTTACTATTAATTAAATGAAATGTATAACCATTGCCAGATAAAGCTATACTGTGTGTATTTTTAAATCTTTTTAAATATAACCACGTTTATGAACTGAGCATGTAGTTTCATCTTTCTTTACGTTCACTAAAATAGAGAAATAATAGAACGTTTCAAATTAAATGGTGTATTTAAAAAGATGATGCTCATACGTACCCCCCGCAAAAAAAAAAAGCATGTTACTATTCTATATACTATTACTATTCACAAAGCAAATATACGCAATCAACAAAAACAATCAAAGTTCCGTCGATTTTCATTGGCTTTAAAATTTAATTTAAGCGTTATTGTAGTAAAACTATGTAAGAAAAGCGTTTTCTGAAGGTTATTACAGAGCCTTCTTACCTTCTTACATACAAATATAATTCTCACACACATAATAGATTAATATTTCACAGTTGCTATTTTCACGACGGTGCTTTTGCAAATACAAAATATATGCAACGTTATAAATAAACTTTTATGCCGAATTAATTTGTCATTTTATTTTAAAACAAAGAAAGGAAATTAAATGCAAGAGCGCTTTTTAAATTTCGGTTTTCAATTATACCTCACTCCTAATAGTCCGATTTTCTTAATTTTCAGACATTATTTTTCTTATTTTTTAAATTTTGGATTCTGGTAAACCCACATTCTAATGGCCCGATTTCCATGATTTTCATAATCTGTTTTTCATATTTTATTCAAATGGCATATACCGATTTTCGTTGCGAAAAACCAAATATTGGTGCCGCTAGAGCGATTTTTAAATGTTGGGTTTCAGGCAAACCTCCATTTCTAATAATCTTATTTCACTGATTTTGTAACTTTATTTCAATGGCATATATATAGTTTCCTTTTAAATTTTTAAAATTGCGGCAGCTAGAGCGATTTTTAAAATTTTCTTTAACCCCCATTCCTATGTCTGAATTGCCCTGATTTTTAGAAACTATTTTATAAATTTGTTTTAAGGTAATATATAAATTTCGTTGAGAAGAAGCGAAAATTGCGGTCGCCAATTTTTAATTTTTTTAAAAAAGTTTTGCTTTAGGTTAATTCCCACCTCTGGTCAAATTTTTCTGGTTAACGAACTCGATGAATCGTTTCATTGATAGCTATATACCGAGTTTCGTTGAGAAAAAACAAAAATTGCGAAAGCTAGAAGGCGTGCACGCACACGCGCACGCATGCACACACATATTTTTCCGTGCCAAGTAGGTAGGAATGAAGAAATGTTGCAGGGGTACAACCGCAATTCCTTTGGATTTCGCTATAACTAAATGATTCAAGGAAAATGCCACAGTAACATTTAATACATTTCTGCCAATATGAAAGGAGCTCCTGTAAATGTTGGTTTCGTCTTTGGAGTAGATGATGCTCTTCGAGATTTTATTCTCATCATCCTTTCTGACATGGGACTTATCAGGTGATTCTGCAGGGATGGAAAAGATGATAATACGGTGGTGAACATTCTGAATATTGCAGGATATGCGCTGAAGTTTACCGGGTTTGTT
Source organism: Metallyticus violacea (assembly GCA_030762175.1). Taxonomy (NCBI): domain Eukaryota; kingdom Metazoa; phylum Arthropoda; class Insecta; order Mantodea; family Metallyticidae; genus Metallyticus; species Metallyticus violacea. The sequence continues at coordinate 46,796,652 of CM060838.1, read as the reverse complement.
TTATTCTATGTTTGAGCTATGAGGCCCCGCATTGCCATGTAGCAGGAAAACATCTTTAGTGTTGTCAAACCCAAGTTTCTTTCCTCTTGAACATTTTTGTTGTCTCGGTTTTAGCTTAAATACACCTAAGCTGAAACAGACTCTCCATAAGACAGGGGCTCATAATCAAATATTCAGTAAATATTTAACAGAACTTTCTTTTGACATAAGTAGCGGTGCTTCCTTAAGGAATAACTGGATATGGTGTTATTGTATAAGAATTCATAGCTATTCATCGCAAATCAGCTGCGGCAATAGCGGCTGATCAATAAAACACAAACTGCTAATCGATGTCTTTTAGTAATGTGAGGTTAGCTAATATGGAACAATGTCCCCTACCTTGTATACTTTGTCCATTTTAGTACGAATTGCTTCATCGCTGATGTGAAACGTTTTCACAAGTTCTTGACATGCCATCTGCGGATAGGTCTTGACTGCGACCTTATTTCATCGTCAATGATGGTGCTAGAGCATTCCTATCCTCTTGAGTCATTTTTGCACTATTCTTTTACATCGCCGAAAGCAAGAGTGATCTTTAGTACCGTGTTGGTTGCTTTAATCATGTCGTAAACAAGATCATATTACACACTTAGACATAACCATTTTGTTGTCCATGCACCGCCCACTAAAATGGAGTATGAGTGTTATTTCTCGAGAAGTAAGAACAGAATATACAGCAGTTCTTTTATGCAATAATTTCAGATGGCCTTGCCGAATTATTGTAAGCTTGGCCGACTTAAAACCAAATGAACATTCTTGGTCAGTTAATAGCAGGTTTCTTAAAATCACATGGCTACCTTTATTATGTTCCTCAAGGATTTTTTGTTAATTGGTTTATTTACGAACGCTCTTTAACTTCTCAGGTCATCAGCGTACCATTCAATTGTGGACGTGTAAAGGCCGATAAATTTTGCTCAAAGGCCTCTTCTTTCCTGCTTGAAGTTCATTTACATGCTGCAAATCTACATGGGACATTAGCTTTACTTCCCTTCCGAAGGAAGTCATACTTAGGATTTTTACCCGGAAAAAATCCATCAATTCTGGCCGGGATTGAACCCGCGATCATGGGTTTAGGAGGTAAGTATGGTTGCCACTGCACCACCAGGATCGACTTCCTCAAAGATAATTAATTCCCTTTTCACCAAACAGAGTTCATTAAACTGGAAGAGAACTCAGTGCCATAATTTTATGGAGTTATTCCTTGCCATGTAGAGATATGAAACAAAAAACTTTAGCAGCCGACATTTTGTTTGACCAAAAATTAATTTCTGCACGATCTTTCATACGCTGTAATATTAATCCTTCGGAATTCATAAATTCCGATTATATTAACAGAGAGGCAAACAAAAATAAAAAATATCCTTTGTCATTCTTTCGTAACTCGTAACAAAAATTCACCTGAAAAGCTTTTTATGAACAATTTGGGTTTGTAATATTACATAGATTTAGAACCTCTGAGTTCAATGTTGCTGTCAAAGCGCTGTTGTTAACAGAAATTATAAAAAAGTGAGCAAGGCTAGTTATGAATGTGTTTTCGCAGTAAACAATAATGAGTATCTGCAATTAATGCATTGTAAATTTATAAGTTAACTATGTTGTTTTGTCTGACTTCTTAGCGCATTCTCTTTCTGCACTTAGGGTTCCGAATTTGTTATCCAGCTGGACACAAGAAATTCCCTTTGATGAAGAAAGTTTCTAGTCATGTCCAGAGTCTGGTGTGTGAACTGCTTGTGTGGATGTGTATTGGTTATTTAATAACCAGTTCGAAGGTATTTAGGGGTATCATTGAGAAGACACCTTGAAGTATGCGCATCCAGTTATATTGCACAGTTCTTGCACATGTTCCTGTTGTGCCTAATACCTTCTACTCCCCTGCCTATCCTTTCCACTCTTTTCCACCCCAGAAAGTCTCGTTACTTGGCTTTTGTTTCTATAGGAAGGGAGAGGTAAACTTTTCTAGAACTATGTAACTAATCTTTATGGCGTGGCCGCCGTTTTTTCTGTTGCTCGCAATGAGATCACTTTGGCATTCGTGAAATAAAAGATGTCTCTTGGTTTTGCTTCTAAATTGGTAGGAACGAATATTCGCCGATTGCCCAAACCAGTGACTTAAGTATTGTGAGTTTTATTAATATTTAATTGCTGTACTGTTATTATTATTATTATTATTATTATTATTATTTTCGTTTTGACTTTAAGCTCCGCGCGCGCCTGTGTGTGTGTGTGTGTGTGTGTTTGTGTGTGTGTTTTCGAGAGGAAAGGATAAGAGGAGCTTCTGTGCCGAAGCCATTTTGAAATTGCTGCAATTTCAGGGTATCATAAAAGTCCTTTAACTTTTCTTAAACTTACATCATTTTTAAAGTGTATTAGCCGGTTAATTGTTTCAATGTTTTAAAATGCAAAAAATGTATTCTATAGCTGGTACTGATTTAAGTTTCATGTTTGAAAGTTACATTACTAATTATATCATTATGAAAGTCATTTTTCTAAGACCAATGTTATCTTTGAATATATCCTCTCTTAATGTTAAATAAATTACAATGTGTTTGAAATATTTTTCTTCCATATTGGAAATTCAATTTTCTTCGTTCACAACCCTGTAGTTTTCTCCACTCAGCACACTTGTTAATTCAGATCTTGTCCAGACATCAATGGTAGAGAGTAATTGTAGATAAAACTATTCTGGTAGCAAAAAGAGATTAAGTTGTAATATATGTAGCAGAAATATGAGCATGACTACATGGAGATTATTTGAGTTATGGGCTACCCAGCGCTTTTGACAGTACGCAGCCGCTCTCTGCCTCTACTAACTCAAATAACTTCAATGAAGTACCACAAAGTTAACCAAAACGCAACTGGCATATGTTTCAGGATAAAATAAATTTCTTGAACTCTAAGGGACAGAGAAAAATGTATTAAGTGTTTCCCTTATTAAACTCTGTTACCATCTTTGTGTCACTGAGTTGCTTTCATCCTGTACATAACAATAGGACATCATCAAGAGAAGCAAATTCCTCCCTAAAGAAAAGCTGGCATGTTTCGCTCAACATTGAAGAAAAAGCCAGTGGCCGTTGAACAGACACACTACCAGGTTAATGGTCGACCCGAGGGGAGACATTACATTTCATTACAACATTGCCGTTACTGTCAGCTTGTCTGTTGTACACAACACGGATCAATATGATGGGCTATTCCAAATGCCCTCACGAGTTCCGGAAACCCAGCTCCGCTTCCTTCTTCCTTGCGGAACATGAACATCAATGGAGCGAATGCCTGCCTAAATAACAGATATCTTTTCCATCCACCATACGTCCGCTGTTGATTAACACCCAACAGACCATACTAGATCGCGAAAGCAAGCACATCGCCCATGCGTTCATTTCAAATGCGTTGTTGGAGCTCTGCATTCGAGTATTATATTTACGTTTGTTTTAATGTTTAAAATAAAATTCATGCATAAACAAATGCCTCTATAACCTATTCAACTTAATACAGTCTTGTTTCAGTAAGCCACTGTGTTCAGGACAGGGATAAATGAAATGGCAGAAACACGACGTGAACAAAAGGACGGAAGGCCAAGTGATGAACTTTGTTAATTTAGCTAATGGCCATCATATTCATGAAATAGGCCTTAAGCCTACTCCAGTTTAACATATCCAGCAGGGTGGCTCAGGCATTAACGCTTGGGATTCGCAATCCTGACCATGGGTATTTTCGTGGTTTATCCTCGTCGCTGAAATGCTGGGATGGATCTTTACTTTCCACCAATTTTCTGCTCTGTCATTCCATTTGTTCTGTTAGAGTCACAAGGGTTGGTACAGTGAGGGGTATGATGGTTACTTGTGCTTTGAAAAAGTATGAAAGGGGCTCCGTCGGCGTGTCGAGGTGTTCTATGTATCTGGAATCTTGTTTAGGGAAGTCTACGTACGTTCCTCGCCACCCTTGAATCCTAGCTAATCGGTAGTCCCGTCACCTCATCCCTTCCTCCTGAAGGTGCCCCAAATGGGGACTAGGTCTTGTTCAAGAATAAAATACCGAAATGTCCTCCTCCATCACCACAAAGCCCATAAGCCCATTCCAGTATTCCGGGTTTGCCTCGGGTGTTTTACTAATGGTAAAAATATATCAGGATATGGTGTTTCCATTCTATCTAAATACTGAGGCCATCTTTCATAAAGTTTAATCTGATCTAGCAGAAATATAACTTACAATTATCCTTCTCTTATATCTTCACACCTTAAAGTGCATCTTTTATTTGTTCAAGAACTTCTTTTCGGATGCTTGCATTTGATTTTCATTCTTTTTACTTAGAAACAAACATTCGCTAACATATAAAATTGATAGTATACTATAATATTTTAAACACTTCATTTCTGTTTCCTTATTAGTCTTATTTTCAGTCTTCTTCTTTAAAATGTTCTGAAAACGCGATAACTTATGTATGTCTTTATGGCAATCGCAATATAGTCAATTTCCTAAATAATTAAAATATTAAACTTGCTTCTATATTATATGTCTTACAGGGTCTTTCACTAAGAAGGTAATTATTTGGATTTAACTGGATAAATTTTCCAATTGTATTTTTAATATTTTGTTCAGATTGTTTATATTACATTGAAGTGTGTGTGTTTACTCTTCCTGAATTCACAAATCAATCACGCGCAATTTTCATGTCTTTCTTAGCGTATTGTTACGTTCTACAACATCCAAAAATAAGCATGTAGCAGTATGGAGTTGAACTGAAAGAGTAACCACATGGTTGTTGTCACATTCGCTTGACTAGGAAGATGAGAGGAAATTTGTCAAACTAGACACCTGCAATTCACTAAATCATATAATGAATTTATTACATTATCACAGCACGAAAGAAAGCACGTCAATCGATATTTTCGTGCTCATCTCGTTCCTTGGTACTATCACGCATGTCTTTCTAGTTTAATTTCATTGGTTTACACATATCTTGTCTTCAACGGTCGGACCTCGCTCTATGAAAGTGCATGGGTCTTCTATCCTGAGCTGTGATAGGACAAAAACTCCCGGGGAATGCAGCTTTTGTTTCTGCTTTCCTCTAGAAATTTATTTTTTTTTGTTAATTTTGTTATCCAGATTGATTATGGCTTTTCACGATAATTTTATTTACTTATAATATTTAAAGAGTACAAATTAATACAAGATTTTTCGGAATAAATTTTGCCATTTCGCATTTGCAAGTTACTGGACTTTAATGCTGTAAAGAATTTGTATTAGATAACTGTTGATGTGTTACCAGAATTATTTGTTATATATTTAATTGTATTGTGTAATTTTGCCTGCTACGAGGTGTATTTAAATTTTGTTAGCCCAGTTATGCATGTTTCTTTGTCTCCTATTTTTAGGCAATTTAGTAATAGATGGGACTATTTTGCAGAAAGCCTCGAACGTTTAATTATAAACATCTCTTATCAACTTAACGTTTTATAAATTATTGAATGTAAATATGATAATCTATTTAAGTGCAGTGAACACCTATATTTTGTACCAAGATTACTTCAACACATGTTTAAAAAAATAAGGTTTATCACTGTTTATAATAAAAGGTGGAAAACATTTCTCTGAAATATTGTTAAAGTCCTTAACTCCTTTTAGCAAACCACATTCACACTTCCAGGGATTCTCTAGCATTTTTCTTTGATACTCTACGTGACAGAAAGTAGCAGCAGATTGAAGGTAAAGACCGTACAGGACGCTGTGAGTGGCAAGTGCGATAACTTCATCTAGATTATTCTAAGTACAACACCAACGTTTTCTTTCATAGGAGAGAGAGATATGCTACAAATAGCTAGAGCATGATTAAGTAGTTATTATTATTATTATTATTATTATTATTATTATCTTTTACAAGTTAATATGAACGTAGTTACCAGAGAAATGACAGTTAGTTTTAAAGGTAAAAGATCAAATCCAAAGTGTTCGGATGTAACACAGGTTACAAAGAGCGTAGCAATTTCTAAATACCCGATGTAAATGACTTTCAATGTGGAGGGAGGGAGGGAGGGAAGGAAGGAAGGAAGGAAGGAAGGAAGGAAGGAAGGGTGTACCGATTGAAGGTCTTACTCCAATTGTCCTGTCATTATGCGCTATCCATGTTCACTTAATTGCTAAATAGGTAGGAGAACTCCAAACCACTAATTAGGTTAAACCACAAGACCGTTTGTTTCTAGAAATGTCTAAGTAACCAACACTTTCCCCCAATAATACTAAATGAACAAACTGTGATTTAAACAATAGGTATACACTTTTATGATCCCATTTGGCAAGTAGGAGTATTTTAATAATTTATCTACAGCTTAAAACAGCACCATTCCTTGCACGAGTGAACCTAGATTGACAAGGGTTAAACCTCCGTTAATAAATAGGATTAAAGGACAAGAAAAATCAGAAAGTTTTCCTTTATCAAACAACTACGGTACACCCTCAAACTCTTTGTACATGCGTAAGAACGCTCGAATCTCATTTACTCAGCCCTGAGGGGAGAGAAGTAATTGGCCAGCATTGAGCATTCCTTTACCTCCAAAAAGAGAATAACATTAGGACGAATTTGGAAACAATACATAGGGAAACCTCCGCGATCCCTTTGTTGTGTTCAAGATAGAACCTAGGCTATCAATCAATATTTGTAATTCATTTTGGCATATTTTATGTACAATGACTTAAGTTTAAGTAACAAATATAATGCTTTTCAAAAATTTTACATACTATTCCGAAAGACTAAGTCTTTGTAATGGTAAATGCAATTAATTAATGATATTGCATCTGAGTTACTCTACACTTTTGGAATAAAACAAAAGTCTAAAAGTAATGTAGGTGATTCTTTCCAACTCTAGCCGGTTAGTTGGTACTCAAATGCTGTTATTCGTAATATCGACTCATCACCGTGAACTCTCTCAGCATGCAACATATTATAGAAGAAAAATAGAACATGCACGAATGCACGAATTTATTTAAGTGATTAGTAGATATCAGAATTTCTAAGCACGAAAGGAAGAATGAACAAAAATTCAGTTATGTTGGTTTTGGACTGTAGACAATAAGGGGTGCAAAGATCATGAGCTATAAAATCACCTTCTCTCCTTACGCTTGTTACTCATCAGCGACCGAGCGGTGACTTTATATTTTGTGTTTGAATGTACCTAACTTGAGGTTAAGTGCTTAAGAATTCCGACACTTAGTGATCAGTAAATTACAAGTACAATTAAGTTACATTTTCTCTTTTGCGGGTTGATATCCACAGTCTTTTGATCGTATTAACATTTGCATTAAAGGGTCACTTTTTAAAAATCAAGCAGTTGTTTCAGTGCCAAAAAGAAAAGGAAGAAAAAAGTATGTAATACAAGAAAAAAAGAACAAACAAAATGTTTCTTCTCAGCATGCAACACAGTTGGCAAATAGGTTGAATTCCGGTGAAGAAAGTGTGTTACCTCTATGTGGGTGATTTACAAGGCAACCATAAGTTAATTTAGGTCTAGAAAACACAAGTATTTGAGATTGGGATTGAAAGAAGAGGAAAGAATAACTCGATGGAAATTTTTAAATTACCTAAATATAATTTTAAAGTATTAACCGTGAAAATAATGACATTTCATGGAATATGTCAAATAATATATAAGATGTAATAATAGAAAACATAATCATTGACAAAATAAATCATTTTTCATTATCTAGAATGTAATGTTTTATTTGACTACGACCATAACACAATGAATAAGAGCAAACTTTTATATCTATGAAACTAATATTGAATTAAAACTACACAAATAAAATTCTATAACACACTGTGGTTCATAAGCCTAGATAACGAACAAATAACACAGAGGCAAAGTTATAGTAAGGAAATTAAGTAATGCTCATTTAAAAATTGCACAATGGAACATAAATAAATCAATGCCTAGAGAAAGCAGACAAAAGCTTGAAATGTTTTAATGACAGTGAATATGGAATCATACTGGCAAAATAGAAGAATCAAGGAAGTTACAGAACACCAATATCTATTGACTAACAGGAAGACCAAGGAAGCGATAGTCTCAAGGTGGGACAGCTCAAAAGATCTAATTCATGAATAAAGATTATGACTATGTTTAATCATTGTAATTATTTGTAAGTGAGCTTTCTCTGATGGATATCATAACGCTTATTGATGCTGCTAGTTGCTGAATGAGAGATTCTTTCTTACCCAGTAAACAGATCATTACCCACGATCCCATAATTGAAGGAATCCTGTTCTATAGGCACAGCTGACTAAATGCTCTATTTCTCTACCGGCATAGCTTACAAGTTATTGATTGCGCAGTTCGTTTAGGACTACATTTTTCACCAGATAAAGGTGCGCAGCCATTTTGAATTGCAGTTAAGTAAACAAATGATTTCCGTCACTAAAATACGCTAATTAACTACCAATTCCATTACTACCACCATGTTGCCCTGTCTGTTTAGGAGGGAGGATAGCTTTTGTTTGTTTACATGATCCGACCATTTCTGCCGTTTCGTGTACAAGTTCGAGGGAGATTTCAGCAAGAGCTAATTAATATTCCCTTCTTTATGCACCGTTATGGTTTACAAGACCGTTGTCTGCTATCAAACTTCTTGTGGGTGTGGAGTGAAATGGACTGAGGAAAACTTGGTTTGAGGTCTACTATATTCTAAGAACGCATGCTTTTACCTTGAGAAAAAAAAAAAAAAAGCAGGAAAATGTTCGGAAGAAACATGATCGCGGAGTGACACAACTAAGAGTCAATATATACGCCCTAGAAGCAAACAGTTTCTCCACATGAAGCACAGTTATAAAGCTATTTATGTAGTTAAGATGCAAATTGTAGAATATCATGTACCAGACGTAAATATAGTCCGTCGAGACATTGGATTACACATAAGGTGCTAATATCCAAATATGTGATGGTTGCATAAAATGTATAAGATGTTTTAGTAACAAATGTTAGACATCATTTCATATATTATACTGGTTGCTATGCAGTTGTTTGGAACAGAATATTCCGTTAATTGTAGCCGTGTTACCGTAAATAGACGTATACATAATCGTGACATTCTTCATAGGAAGTCGGTTGTAAAGGAAAACTTCTACAATGATCATCGCAACATTCGTATTGGTTTTGTCCTATGTTTCAATGAGATTCAATTTAGTATATACATTTATAATAACATGGATTTTTATTACAATATAACAGGTAACAAACCCTATGTATCAATTGTAACAACAGCAATTATGGATAATAAAGAAGGCCATGACATATTGTGGCATGGGGACTTTGGAATTATATATTTTGAAATTTAACTATATCTTTAACATAGTTGCCATAGAAATATGTCTGGGAGAGGTCTTTATAATTGAAAAGTGACGCTAAGCGCATTAGCGTCTTTTAAAAGTTTAACATTTCCCATTGTTTCGCTCTTGCTTCGAGGGACGTGAAACTTAGTTCGAGCCGATTCTCCTCAAGGCTATCTATGGTTTAGAGGTTTGTTAATTGGTCAAAGATGTGAATCATTTATTAATAAACTAGCTTAAACATAAAGAGAATGTTTTGATTTGTTTTATAGCAATTATTAGTTAAATTTACTTCCTTAATTTCTTATTAGAACTATGATGTGATAAGTTTAAAGCGATTAAACTTTGACTGTATCCCCCAATGTCACGGCTATTAATGCATTTTGATAATATACGAGTGCTCTTTAAATTGAATATATTTAGGCGGTGCGCAGATAATTAGTAACGTCACAATAAGTAGTTAATAAACCGCAGTCTTACTATTTTATGTAGCATTTTTATTAATGTTATAAAATTAGCTATAATTAATTCAAATTAAATCTAAAATGCAATACAAATCGTATTTACACGTTTTAAAAGAATTAATTTCAGATGAAAAGCTTTACGCCTTAAGAATTTCCGTAGGTCCTCGGAAAATGATACAATTTTGTATCGGCAATGCTAATGAACGGCAGTGTACCAAAAAAAAAGTTCTCTAAAAAAATGAGAGGTTTAGAAAATTCGGACATTTCCGAACATTAAAATTTTAAATTTGAATAATGATATTGCTATTTATAATAAATGAATAGTTTAAAATCCTGTGTTTTTAATATTTCCAATTTTAGGCACAAGTGCAAAAAGGAACCATAAATTTTCATGAAAGCTAAATGACAATCAAAAAGATTTTTTTTAAATAGTGTATAACGTCCCTTTTTATTACTGAGGCACCACAGGCGGTGGACAATGATAATACACGAGATGAAATGGTAAATTGCGAAAGGATTTTTAAGGAAGGAAACGTTCCAGGCCTAATCTTAGGGTACCCCCCCCCCCGGCATTTGCCATTTATGATGACTGAGAAAAACCTGGAAAAAACCTCAGTCAGGGAGGACGGTTCTAGCGGGATTCGAACCAGACCTCCCGCTCAAGAGTCCGCGCCTTAACGACCTCGGCCACCCGGGTGGTACAATTAAAAAGTGACTATTATACAACGGCTGTCTAAAATTTTTTATATTTCCATTTTTATTTAAACCGACCATTAATGTCAATGATGATTTAGTCACCGAAAAACTCAGCAATCTGCAATTGGTTAGCTTTACTGGCGGAATGGCGGAAGTGGTCAAAACGCGCGTGCTTCCCTAATTAATATTTATTCGGAAAATTTGCCTTTAGATGTTACTGTAAGTATTAGTAATAGCTTTTATTTCTTTCCTTTCGGTATTCGAAATTCATACTTTTACCAATGCTAACACTTCTCAGTTTAAAAATGTACCTCAACCGCCTTTCTGGTTCAGCGTTGCCTAATGGCGGGTTCTTCCTGTGTCTGTCTTACCGGCCCACGCTCCTCTTCGAGGTGTTCTATTGTTTTTCTTTTTCTCGGCAAACACTGCACTTCTTATTCTCTTTTGTTCCAATTTCTGCTGGCTAGCCTTTCGTTTCCGACTATAACAATTTCATTTTGTTTGTGCCTTCTGTTCAAGTATTCTGGTAGTTTCTCTGTTATTTTCTTGTAAACTTGTTGTACTGGACTTATCGATTTTTCTTTGAACTGATTACCGTGCAAAAGGGCAATTTTTTTTCTCACAACTCTTGATTGGGTTACTTATCGCTCAGACGCTTTTGACAAATATCCTGAACGGGATTTTAATTTAAAAGATAGTTTCCATTTATTCATAGTATGACTCACTACAAGTCACAAAATTTTGACTTTGTGTACGATGATGCTGGATGATCACCTCACTGATCACCATACAATAGAATTCATGAACGTCTGTGGGAAACAGAACTACACGAAAATGAAGCCATAGGAAAGACGCGTACTCGTTCACCAATATAGGTCTATGTCAAATGTGAACAGTGCCGTTAGAGTGTCGTGTGAAAATGCTTTACAAGAAATTCATCCAGACAACCAACAACTGCCCAGACGCAGACTCCAGCCTATAGAGCATGGGCCTCTAACATCTAAACTATCAGGCCATCCAATTATTTGATGACTAGTAATTGAACGATGAACACGAAGTTGTCTTAGCATCAGCCCCACGGTATAGTTGAACCTGTTCGATGTAAACTGCAGTAGATTTCTGGCATGTGCCACAAAATCTTAACCCCTCCCACTGGCGCCATGTATTCTAACTCGCGTCCTACTTATGCTAACAGGTATTTTGTTTTCGAAGTAATTATTTTGTCTCTACTGATGACCAATGCGGTGGCGAGGGACTACATCGGTTGATACCGCCACGAATGCCGAAGTTGTTAAGGCACAGACTCGTGAGCATTTTTCCAGGTTTTCCTCAGTCCTCAGAAATGGCAAATGTCGGAAAGATACCCTAAACGTAGGCCTGCAGCGTTCCCTTTTCCCTTTTCAAATTTATAATTTCATCTCATATTTCACCAGTGTTCACCGCTTGTAATGCCTCAGCAGTAAAAACGAGTGTTAAACATAACTTTAAAAAATTGGCTGATAAGTCATCACTGAAAGCCAGCGGAGTTACACGAATCAGGTTGGGGAACTGCTACGTTGGCCTTGAGTCTCGCGCCACTAAGTGTCATTTGAACAGTGAAAAAAAAAACAGTTATTTTACAAATCGTATATTCATACCGAGCTACCCGTGTTGTCAAAAGATTATTTCAAGAGAGGTTTCCAGGCGATAAAGAGTTCTATTCATAAATTAGCAGTATCCACGCCCTTTAAACAAACTAAAGAATATGAGCATTAAGGGATCAATTTAATTTCTTAAAAAGAATTAAAAACAAAACAAGAATGGGAATATTCTTAAACAAATGCCAGAAATATGTTGAAAATTAAGGTAGACAGTTCCTTGCGTGTTAAGGATGAGTAAATAGCATTTTGAATGCATTATAATTTATTAGACTGTCATTAGTGTTTCTAGTACTGACTTTTGGATTGCACGACCATCCTGCCCGCGCGCCCTGATTGTTGCTAGTCTGGCCATGAAGGTCGTCGGTCATCAGATAACTAGACGAGCTACGGATAATAAACATCGCATCTTTACCCCTACCAGTTTATAAGTGAACACACAAATATTCCGTATAAGAACATATAGTAATAACAGCAGAGTTGTGTGTTGCGGTTATAGTTGAAAGTGCTTTGGTTTACCTATGGGGCATTTAATATACTATAAACACCACCTCATCCGTGCTCTTACAATAGTTCCAATTGTGCATCAGTGGATAAGGTAGTGCATAGTCCAAACTAAAAAAATAAATAAAAACTGTTCTTTGTACAAATATTGATTGCCTGAATGAAGAAGGAATATTTAATCTTTAAGCATTAAACAAATAGTCAGTCATTCATTGTAATGAAACTTAATGTAAAGCTTGTGTGTTAAACTTAACAACTTTTGAAAATGTTGTTTTTACTTTTTAATTTGCATTATAAAGTATGTTTGCTGTGCCCTTCTGTGCAATGTACGCAAAGAGAGTTTTGTGTATGTTAATTTGCTGAAAGCACTGTTTAGCTAATGAATGATATTTCTTATTTATGGACCACAATTGCGGCTTTGGTTTCAAAATATACAGGTAGTTTAAAACGAGATTCGAACCTCATTCTTCCACTTTTCAGCTGACTTTGGATAGAGTTGCTGATGAAAATGTATTGGTTAAATTTCTGGTCTCTGTGACGTCTTTAAGTGACCCTGACATTTATCTGCGTAGATAAAGCATTGCTCCTGTATCCTGAATTAATTTTCTTCTTGGATCGCAACAGAAACATATTTACTGTTCATCGTAATTCATTCTATTTGTCAGTTCTGGTTTGATGGTTGTAAAAGTTCGTGTTAGTGGGAAGGGCACTACTACAGCGCCTGAACAATGTAGTGAGACGCCAAAGATCGCCAGGTGCTTCTGATCTTGAAGAGCGCATTCCATATTCACCGAAACAACGTGACCGCGTCATTATTCCTGTTTGAATGTTTTATCCCCTGTGAGAGGTTTTATTTTTAATGTGCGCTCCAGTTTATTGCGCCACACCTGGTGACGTCATTACTTTGTTCAAATATAGCCCCTTATTGCGACTGTTACGTGCATTATTTAACAATGGACAGGTGTATACAACACCCTCTTCTGGATTTATATGAGGCGGCTTGGGACAAGACAATCCCAACACTAGCGCCGTCTATTGACCGTGTGCATGGTGTTTGTATTCCATGTATTTTAAGCTTGCATATTGTGTAATATTATAATTATAACTATGATGTTATTACTTAAAATATTCATCAATAACTTATTTTTAATAATTTATGGTGGCAGCACAGCTAAGGCAGTTAGGCCTTCTTTTCCGCTCTTTCAATCTGATAGTAATTACACTACGATGCAGTGAATAAACGGCAATTAGTAGCATAAATGATAACGCCAATACAAATATTAATCTGTGTAAAATCTTAGAATGAAAATATAATACGGTTATGTGTTAGTAAAATATGAATTATAAAAAGTATTTACTAATGATAATTATAATAATACAAGTAGTAACAAAGACAATATACTCTTATAATCCGTAATAAATCATTAGAGTAAAAATAAATGTGCTAGTAAAGCATAATTGCTAAAAAAAATAATTTATATTACGAATTTTATGATGATAATAGTAAGAACAGGAACAAGAACAAGGACAAGGACAATAATAATAATAATAATAATAATAATATAAATTGTACTGTAAAATACAACAAATAAATACTTGTACGAAATCTAAATAAAACGTTAATGTATTATTTTTAATTACATTATACCATTTCTTATGCAAAGCTCCTAAAGTTTAGCAGTCTCTAACGTCCTGTAGCAATGCATTCCACGAAAGATGGAAAGAGTGAAAGATGATGAGTAAAGTGATGCTCGGTGCAATGTAATAATATATGTGCTGAGATTCAGAACATGCGTAAAGGCTGTGAGGGGGAAGCTAGATTTTGAAAACGAGAAAGTAGATAAAATGCAGAAGATACTTGGATAATTTTATAATGTAGTGTAAGACAATTGATATTTCTTCGATCTTTCATCAGCAAAAACATGTGTTTATTATAGTTCCTAATTTTCACAAACAGTTTTCATTAAAATGAAACTTCAATTTTTTGCTACGCTTTTTAACATTTATAAGTGTGTATCTATCTATTTTTCTTTATGAATGCAATACCTCATTATACATGAGAAGTGTGAAGCGGAACTATTGTGTTACCCAGCCTTCAGCGACATTGTGACCCATCTTTCAGGAGGGAGAATCAAGGACACATATTTTGACTGAATGTAAAGGCATGGAAGAATGGAGCAAAAAGTATCTACCACACTCCTTTACGAGATCGAACAGAGGTAGATGGTTATGCTGGGCTCTGCTGGCAGGCAAGGAAGGAGAGAAGAGTTTAGGTAAATTTCTGATGAAAATGAGAGACAGCTCAGGCCTGAAAAGGCTGATAACCGGAGAGGGAGTTGTAAGAATCAAGTTGTTTATATTTTATATTAATTTTTAATATTTTGAAAAAATTAATCTTCCTGTATTTTTATTTTATTGAACGTTTTATTTATTTTATATTTTTCTACTTTTGAATACACATGTTTTATAGCTTATTGTGAAATACGCTAATAGCCTGTACTAAATCAAACAGAACTAGTATGTTATCTATTGAACCGTACTTCTGTTGAAGTTGTATTGCGCTGAATTGTATTGGTGCCACTGTAATAAATATACCCCCTCCTCTTACTACTATTAGCCTTCGCATTATTCAGACAATGGAATGAAAACATTTCGCGTTAATTGGTAAAATCAGAAAGAAAACACATTTTAATACTATGATTGAGGCATTCACTGTAACACTTAACATACGGTTTTCACATATAGTGATTTCTTAATATCACATCGCGCACTTGTCAAAACCTTTTTACCCTTCAACAAACATAGCAACATTTTTGTTGTTTTAATGCGTGAAGTTGTTCAGGATGCGCACTGCTTTCACTGTGCTCACTTGGCGTTGTGCTGGCATTATTCGTGTTGCATGAAACTTAGTGAGGCTGTATCGTCAATGAAAATTGTATGTAATAATTTTAGTTAAAATTAAACGAAACGGTAAATGCCACCATTTGTTAATGCTGTTATAAAGCAAAAACAGCGATCATTTTAGTACAGATACTTTTTATATTCGCGTGTGAAAACAAACTTTTGCAGAAAAGTAAGACGGCGATTTTTAAAGAAACTCGCTGGTGTTACTGCGGCTCTCAATGTGCAGTTCGTGATATTATGAATATATTTAGACTTACGGGATATCTTCTCAATAAGAAACCGAAAGTAATTCGCGTGCTTAATAAGAGAAACTTTTCATAATTGGAGAAATTTTAGAAAAAAAGCCAAAGAAATATCTGTGAAGGCTTGCACAGAAAACAGGAATTTAGCAATCCTCGGCTATGAAATGTCACCAAATTTTAGGTTAAGGTCGTCAGTGAGATGTTAAAATAAAAGGCACCGCTTGTTCATCGAGAAGTCAAAATGAATATTGACTACGACAAAAGGGCCCAAGTAGGTACACGTGAAGCACTCCCAAAACTTAACAGGCCCAATCCTGCTAGGACTACGTCTTCTACAGTTTTCATGGAATGATTCATGCGGTCTGGCATCGTTGCTGTAAAGGCAGAAACGAGATTCATCAGACCGGATGACCCTGACCACATCTTCTGGTGTTTAACCCACTAAAGCCCTGAGTTATTGTACAGATGTTAGTAGTATTTTCTTGTGGTGAACCTTATTCCAGATGAGCAAGGAATGAAGTTATTTGCGTAGTATATGTTTTGAAATTGACGTGTGTGAACCGTAGGAGATTGATGTTCATTAATTGCTGCCTGTTGCGAACCAGTAAGAGGACACCATATAACACTTGCCACGGTATCTGTCCGTGAACACTTACATCCGAGTACAATTAGCACTCCGATTTGATGAGCACTGCGTTTTCTTCCACCCGTTTGACTGTATACTGTGAGGCATACAGAAAGTCAGTCACCTCCTTTTGACCACGCAAATGCAATCTCTCCTTTCTGGTTCTTGTTGTGCTTTATCCTGAAATACACTGAACACTTTCCAAAGATGAACCTGACGACCTTCTGGATTACGATGCATAAAGCAGTTAGTACACATTTTTCATTAGGGGTCTATTTTGCCCGGTATATATATATAATATATAAATAAAATATATATATATATATAATATCATTTAAGTTATCTCACTTATCTTATAACAAAGAAAGTTGAGACAACCTTTCTACATATACGTTAGTGTTTGTTCTCCGAAGAAAGAAATCATCTGTTGCTATGACTTTTAAATGAATACTAACTTTCAATACATTACTTTACTTACTTTATTTATTACATATTATTTCACTAAAAATTGGAAACGTTATAAACAGACCATTTCTCTTGTATTATTACAGCCATTTCCAGAAATGTTCTGCTATAAATAATTTTTGCATAGGAGTAATTTTTTGTTAATAGCAAACCTATCAGAATATCTACAATTATAAATGGTTTAATCGATCTGTGTTCTATTATATCCGAGCAAGCACCATTCATTATAAATTAACGTTAAAATAAATTGCTTTTTAAGATAATTTTTTCAACATTTTAAACATTATAGAATTAAGCTAAAATATTATTATATTATGATTAGTTCTGAATGTAGCGTGTATACTTAACATTGTTTATACTGATTATTTCCTTTCCTACTGAAATGATATAATATTGATATTAGCAGTGACATCATTGATCCAAGTACCTGAGCAAACAGGGGATATGAAAGGTGTATCGGAACGGGAAATCATCTATAGCACAGGATATCTAATTTTAGCGTTACAACCTCATTCGTTGAATTTTCATTTCCACCACTGAACCAATATAACCTTATTTTATAATATTAATCTCTGAAGTATGTCTTTGAAGCATTCTTTAGAGAAAAAAAATTTTACGATCAACTCGCTTAACAAACATCTCTGTCATTTGGTTACTAAAGATAGGTGTAGATAAAAACTGAAAAAAAGAAGGTTTCTGCCAGCTGTTAGGGGCGTATCAGAATATCTATTCTTAATTTTATGATGTGATAGAGGACATGAAAATAAACATTGTTTGTAATAAAGTAGTGTTCAGAAATGCTTCATTTTCAATATAAAAGACGCACACCTTATGGCTACATTTACGTTTCAGCTATTCTTGATAACATAAACAATTGAAGTTATATGTTTCAATTATATTTGTTACCATAGAAATAATAAACAACTGAAGTAGGTTTGTTGTATGTCACGAAATATCTTCGGTGAGATCTGTTTATTTAATTTTAACGTATTAAATTTGCAGACATGCATAAAGCATTTGGAGTAGCTAAAGCAATGCTAATTTAGCAACACGAATGTATGAGTAGCGACACCCTCAGTGCCTTGCCAAACTAATTTTCAAAACTGCATCATAAGTCTTCAAGATAGTGACCAGTTCCGGTCAAAGAAAGCAAATTAAGGAGCGAATCAAACTGTGAAAACATTATAAAGATGATTTTTTTCAGAGGTTTGGTCCACGAAGTAGTACTCGAGCACATATCCATTCGATGAATACCACTCACATGTCTGTATGGAGAGTCCTAAGTAAGTATGAAAGCATCCATTTTATAAAATAGAAACATTAATTCCAGATGATTATCCTAACACACAACAATTTACTGGATGGTATTTACATCGTTATCACGAGACTGGTTTTGTTAGACGCATATTATGGTTGGTTGAGGCAAGTTTTTTGAAGAGATGGCTGTTTTAATACACACAACAGTCGCATTTGGAGTGACATTAATCCTAAAGCTGTGAAGAATCTCCGCAGTCAATGGAAATAATCAAACAAGAGAAAAAAATCAAAGGTCAGAAATTGTATATTCCCCTAGAAGATCCCAGAGAATCAGGGAAAGGCAAGAAAGACGTTTACAAATGGAATTAGTTGAATAAAAAGATGATAAATAAGATAACACCCAATTTGAATCAGAAGAAGAGAGCAAAATTGACAGAAGAAGGGAATAATGGCAGTTTTCGGGCGGAAAGGAAGCAGTTAAGAGAAGAGGAAGTAGACCAGAGATCAAAAGGAGAGAACAGATGGAAACTGCACTATCAACACACCATGGTCCAGTATAACTGCTGCTTGAGACCGGCAGCAACTCCATTGATATCCAGGTCCTGATGCCAGGAATTCCAGTGGGGAGCAGCCCGGATACCGAGCCTTAGCAGAAATGCGCATTGTAGATATTAAATTGGAAAAAATTGTAAAAATTTTTGTTACTGGGTACCAGTAGCAAATGTAGATGTAATTATAAATCATAGTAAAGTAGCCGTAGTGCTGGATTCCAGTACCGGTTTAGTTTATTGAAGTTTTAATTTTGTTTAGTTACAGTATTAATATTGTAGATTTTAAAATCTGTAGAATTTAAATTGTAATTTATATTATATTGAAAAATATAAGAGAAACAAATAAAATATAACTCTGGAGTATTATGTCCTAATATAGAAACAATATATCAGGTTGTAAGTATTGCAGAATTAAAAATAAAAAAATAAAAAAGTCAATAGAAATTTTCTGCAAATATTTGGGTTGGATTTGTTGACAACTTTCTAGTGGGACCATATATTATACCCGCACAACTGAATGAACATGTTTATAGTATCTTACGGAAATACTTCCGGAGCTACTTGAAGATGTCCCGATTAATATTCGGAGAAACATGATCTTTCAACAAGACAGTGCACCCGCACATTTCGGCTTTAATTGTCGAAATTATTTAAATGCACATTTTTCGAATCGTTGGATAGGGACAGCAAATCCACTTCCTCGGCCGGCGTGTATGATTCCAGTTTATTTTTGTTTATGTAACACCCATCGACACAGCAGAAGAATTAGGTACTAAAATTATTATTGCTTTTGACGATCTTCGTAACCGTCATCAATCACATAGCGTTATACTCTGTGTATCAGCAATACTGATCGCAATTTTGAAAAATTCCTATAGTTTGTCAACACCGTATTCTTAATATGTTCCAATGGATTAAAAAAAAAGTTAATATGTAATCATAGAAAGTAAATAAAGTAGTTTTCCAAGCTGAGATTCGTTTGTTTTTTCCTTCACACCTAACTTGAAAACGAGGCATTTTTTAACATTACTATATTAAGAAGAAATGTTTATTTTCATTTTCTCTATTACTCCAGAAAATGAAGAATAGTTATTCAGATACATCCTGTATACAGAGTTTGTAAATAATATCTTAAAGTTTTTTCAGTGTAACTGCATATTCACTAATCAATCTGTCATGACAAAGTAAGTACCAACAGATAGACCACTATGAATGTTATTGTTTGTTTCAAAAGATGCTCAACTGGATTTTTGTGGCTACCTTGGGAACATTGCCGCCACTTGCTCCACGTCGACTGCAAATGTGGATGGGTGAAGAGTTGATTTTCTCTTACACAGACAACCAAAATATTTAAATTGCGCATACCATGCACAGATGTATTTCTCGGTGGATCCTTGTCGTTCTCTGTTCGTAAGTGACGTTTAACTGTGATTGAGAACTTAGTCGTATGCAATTAAGCACATAAAACCCCTTTTGCGTTCATCATTTTCATAAAATGTCATTTGGTGATTATGAAATATATTTCCAGAGTTTTTTTTTTTCATGTTTCGTTTAAAATAATGAATAATGCCTTATTAGGTTTTTAAACAATTTGGAAATGTTTCAACTAATTCTGTATTTGATGGGTGCGGAAAAACAATGTGCAGAAAATTCTAGAGTAGAAAGGCAGTACCAAAATAAGCATTTTGAGGATAGGAACAAGGGGTGGCAGAAGTTTTTTTTTTTTTTTCTGCGCCATATGCACCAACATTAAATTAGTCATGTCATAGCCTTAGGTTGTAAAACTTGTTTGTGGCGTGTCAGGATTAAACATTGTATAGTACTAGTCACTATTGCTGGCTGTGTCTGATGTTCAATGGAGCATTTGTGTTTTGAAGCCTACTGGATAGTACAGTAATATCGAACGCTCGTTTTCACATTATTGAAACTTATGGTTCCAACATGACGGCACCCCACACATTCTTCACTAGTAACTCGAAATCACGTAAACAGAACATTTGGTGACACGTGGATAGGGCGCGGTGGTCCCCACGGTATATCAATTAAATACGTACGTGTTATATTTAATTTCTTATTGTTACCAGTACTTACTAGTTAAGACAGTACGTATGCAATTGTCGTATGAGTTATGTTTCATTTGGACTGGCAAATGAAGATGTTTCATAACGTCAAATAGCTATTATGATCATGTATCTGCGACCCAACATTCCTAAACCTTAAAATGCTTAGTTTGATACTGTCTTTCTACTTTACATTTTTCTACACATTGTTTTTCCTCACACACATACATTCGGTGGAATTCACTTAAAATAGTATCACTCTGTTGGGGATACAATATAACCACCCTCTTTACTCTACATAATATATAATATACGATATATTCTTAAACATCTGTTGCATAATATTAACCGAACAAGAATCCCGAAAATAGATTTGAAAACATCACCGAGACAAGAGTTGTTCGATGAACAACATAAAGAAATGACTTACTAAACGCAATAGGCTTAAGACATTATTTTTTCACAATTAATAACGTTCTGGAAACACGCTTAGGTTTTCAAGAAGTGCTGAAATGACGCCTCGCATTGTGCAGAACCTAATTCTGAACTCGAGCAGATTGGAAAATGCAAACCCAAATATGGAACTGCTTTGGAGGGGTGTGCGTATGACACATATCACCTGAAGTAACTGTAGGATTTTTTTTTTTTTGAGTAGTGTTTAACGCCCGTTTTTACTACTGAGGCACCACAGGCGGTGGACACTGGTGATACATGAGATGAAATGATGAATTGGGAAAGGATTTTTTTTTTTTTTTTTTTTAAGGAAGGAAGCGTTCCAGGCCTAAGTTTAGGTACCTCCCCGGCATTTGCTAGTTATGAAGACTGAGGAAAACCTGGAAAAAACCCCAGTCAGGGAGGACGGTCCTGGCGGGATTCGAACCGCAGACCTCCCGCTCACGAGTCCGTGCCTTAACGACCTCGGCCACCCGCGGCGGTAACTGTAGGATGACGCCCCGTGATTTGCTAGTGATCCAAGGACATGTGCAACTTTCCTTTAAGTTAACCTTAATTCCAGTGTCCTACTTGAGTGTCACAAGTCCTTTCGTAGTTACCATCGGAACGAGTAAAACAAGAGCACATTCACCGACTAATTTTGCAGATGCTAATATTTCCACTCTTTACGTTTTATTGGCGAATTGCGTTTTGTTTGACTGTCATACACAAGATGTATTCATATGGATACATCAAGGTCGTTGTAATACGGTGATTTACTAATTTAGGGTGCATATGTCACAGCATGCGTATCAGTGGGGCATTCCTTTCTCTTTCCCGCTCAGATGTATTCAGAAAAGTGATCACACTCGTGAAAAATAAACTGAATATATGTATATGTAAAATAAATAGCATTGTTATTCCGAGAACGTTGGCATACAGTAACGAAGTGCTGGTTGCAAATGAGGACAGCAAATCGATATTAACTACAGCAACTCTATAATTATGAGGAAAGGCTATAATTATTTCCCAAAGTGTTCCGTGGCCTACCTACATCTCACAGATGTGAATTTATTTGTAATATCACATCGAGACTTATTAAAGTATAATGTAGGAATTGGTTCATCATTGAAGATTGAGCAGAAATGAGTGGAAAAACTCGGCTCTGGTTAACTGTAGACAATGTTTGCACAGAAGTTTCGCTTAATCTATGACAGAGGTCGCCAAATTCATTAGTCCAAAAAGTACACCGGGTTCCATTGCGTCATCATTGTTTCATTTTAAGTACTTAAATAGTAATACTGGTCACCAGCAAAAACAATGAGAGTATAATTCATTAATGTTTAAAACAAGAACAGAATCGTATCATTTTAAAAAGAATTGGGTATACTGTAAAAACTATTAGGCAAATGACCAAGATATCAGAATAACGTGTAAGCTAAATATAGGCCATGGAAGTAATACCACAAATCATTCTAAATAAAATACAAATAGAAGTTAAATGAGTTATGTTTCCATATTCTTAAATATAAGTCATTAATTTAACCATGTATTTCATTTATCTACCTTTATCATAAAGATTATTAAAATTGTCAACATTTAGTACACGTTAAGTACACTTCTGTAGTGCAATAGGCTCATATAAATAATTGGATCATTACAATAAGTGCTGAAGTATTCAATAATAATGTTTGGTCTTAAAATTATGCTATGAAAATTAAGTACACTTTAATTTTCATACACTACTTATTCAGAATAAGTATCAAAATATTCTCCAGTTTTTCTTAATCTTTACATAAAATTAGGTGAAAACTATAAAAACTTATTTTAATTGTTTCAGCTGTAATGTGACATGACAAGCAAAATAGAACCGCATTTTGAGACAAGTTCATTTTTGGGAAGAAAACAATATGTGTATTTTAATAAATTTAATGAAGTAAGGTTCAGGGATTCAGTTAAAACAGAATGAAATTACCTTCAAAAGCAGTCGATTTTCTTAGAAAAGTTTAAAGATGAAAATTAAATGTTTAATTAAACTGTTTATATAGCTAGACAATCGCAATGTTATAAGCACATTAATGGAATGAAAGAATAAAGTTTAACGAAGATAATATAAAAGGGTGATTCGAAGAGAGAACGAATGGAAGAGGATCAAAGACAACGTGAAGGGGCCAACAGAGAAGTAAATAAGAGAGATAAAGTATATGGCTAAAAAATAATATTTGAAAGTGGCGCAGAAAGAAGTAAATTATCTTAATATTTTTAAACTATATGACAATAATAATTCAAATGTAAATTATAAAAAATAAGTGCATGCTATTCAATAAAGAATGATTATGAGTTTTACAGGCATAGTTTATCGCTTTAAAATTTAACTCTAAAATGTTTTGTTGGCTAAATGCGTAATACTGGTACTAATTTCATTTTTATCACTTCCTTTTCCCGCCTATAGGAGGTGTGCAAGTTGAAACATGTTCAATTCCACCTACAGCAAAACGGAAGTGACACACGACAAACAATATGCTGCTATGAAATTCCACTTTCGTCTCAACAATCTTCAGATGAGGACAGTGAACAGTTTGTTCATCCCTATAACACAGCTTGAAGATGACTTAAAATGTTTAAAGAGGAAAGGCAATCAATCGGCTCCAGTTTGTGCCCTAACGGAAGTAAACAGTAACACCGCCGCTGTCATTTCAGTTACCACCCAATTGTTGGTAACTGGAAAAGTGTACACGAGATGTGTTTTGTGTACGGTGGGTTCCAAGACTTGCTGATTTCTTAACAAAAGAACGTTTGCGTGCAGGCTTGCATGCAGTTGAAGACGTTGAAGATAAGGAGCTACTTTCAAAGGGAGAAGCTGTAGAAGCTTGTTTCCATCCTCAGATCAAACAGCAAAGGTCTGGTTGAAAATCTCCATTATAACAGGGGGGAGGATGATTACTTCTGCTGGGGAAGTTATGACTAACTCATCTTTCGGTACTCAAGAATGAATTGACAACATAACACACCTGCATACACAACTGTAACTGGGCAATACTACAGAGATGTCCCGAAAACTGTGTAAGGCCAATCACACTCAAAAGGTCACATTTCTGTGCAACAAGCTGGATGCTGCACCACTGAAATGCATTCAAATGTTTTTACTGCATATCTCACAAATATCAATGAAAATTATGTTTCTTACTCTCCCTTTGGTTCAGACTTAGCACTTGTGACTTTTTCTTTTTCCCCAAATTGAAGAAACGTATTCGTGGGAGGCATTTTCCATCATCAGATTACGGAGGCGATTCTGAAGGATTGTCAAGAAACTGTTTCCAGCATGTTTTATCGAGTAGCAGAAAATCTGGGACAGTTGCATTGCATCCGACGAGGACTACTTTAAAAAATCATCAAAAGTATGAGAATGAGTAAATACATGTAAAAATAATTATGATCATTCTTTATTGAACAGCCCTCGAATTATCTCATAAGGTGACTAAATCGAGAAAGATCCGAAAAGCTATCCTTTACAAATAACGAAGTGTTAGATGTGATTTTAAGTAAGTGAACTGCAAACAATTTCCATTTTATCCCCAAAAAAGTAAAGATTAAGTTGTTACCTGAGGACAACTTGCATTAACACTCATATTAGATTAAAAATTAACACCAGAACAAATGATAATACACCTGTTCATTAGTGCATGAACCTTCCTTTTGGACTCAGGTGTACCGCAAAACCTACGCGGTACTTAATTCGATATATTGAGAGCACATACAAGGAAGCAGTAGGGCAATTATTTGTAGTGCTTATCAGGAAGTACTTTATATTGACTTAACATATAGAATAGAAATTTATTCTTTGAGGGACTGAAGTTTACAGGTCAATATCTACTTAGCCAGCATAACCATCATAATACTTAAGTTTCTCTATGGTGTTACATTGAAACACAGACTTACATGTCTGAAATTTACATTAAAACATGGCACCAACTTTTCCTCTACAGATATCAATGCCTAGCATCGATATGGCGTGAACACTGGCGCATGCGTATTGGTTTTACGAAATGCGTGCAGCAGTGACAAAGCATTACGCTTAGTCAAGAGAACGCAAGTAAACGTCATGTTAGGATGACGCAGACAGGAATGGTCTAAGGAAGAGGTGAGAGTAGTCATCCGTTACGAGCATGCACGTGGTTTATCTGGACACATTCACAGCAGGTTCGTTGAGATGTATGACAATGCGATGTCGGTACACATGGTGCGCAAATAGTGTCGGATGTTTGCTGAAGGATGAACAAGCATCTGTGAGACTTTCGTGTCGATCTTCCTCGATGTCAACAAGGAACACATGGGTGCAATGTTTAGAGAATACAGGCTGAGTAAGATGTGAGATGTGGCCAAAACACTGAACATGTCCATTGATTCAGTGCACCGCGATATTCACGTTGGAATGCCGAAAATTGTGGGGTGTGTGGCTGCCAAGTCAAATGACTCCTGAACACCTGAAGCAACGAATGGGTGCCAGTTTGCAACATTTGCTTCGGTTACACACGGAGGGAAACTTTTCTCGATTGAATAGTAATGGGTGATGAAATTTGGGTGCACTATTATTCTCCCGAGGCGAAAGTTCAAAATATAGAAATTGTGCACTTCGTCAGTGCGGAAGACCACACTACCTTTCAGGGAAAAGTCGTGTTAACGATGTTCTAGGATTCCAAAAGAGTTCTTCTTGTTGACCTCGAGCCACGAGAAACATAAATGCTGACGTTGCTATACAACCTAAAGACGTCTCAAATCTGCCATCCATCACGAGCACTCTGAACTCCTCACGCAACGTCCAAAGTGTCGGTCCGGTCCTGGTGGTGTAGTGGTAACCATACTTGCCTTTTAAACCCCAGATTGCGGGTTCAAACCCGGCCAGGATCGATGGATTTTTTCGGGCGTAAAAATCCTAACTATGGCTTTCCTCGGAAGGGAAGTAAAGCCGTGGGTCCCGTGTCGTACATTTACGGCACAATAAGGAACCTCAAAGAAAGGAAAGAAGAGAAGAGACCTCTGAGCAAAATTTATCCGTCGTTTCACACCCTGAATAGAATGGGACGCTAATGACCTGAGATGTTAAAGAGCGTTCGTAAATAAATCAAATAAAAAAGCGACGTCCAAATCCAGTTCCCAACTGCACGGTATCATTGGGAACGCCTTCAACACTCACCTTATAGCTCTGATTTGGCAGATTCATAACAAAAATGGAACTTATACTGGACTAATAGCTTAAATGGTTCTGCTATGAGAAAATTGTTCTTTCCTTCATCTACATGTTGATGAGCAACAAAATGATACCAGATTTTGTTCACATTTAATTTATGTATTCAAATCTCAAAATATTTGATAATCGTTTTGAAAGGCTCCCTATCAAATCGGAGAAACAATAAGTGTTTACATTTACTGTTCTATTGCACTATAGTTTACCAAAATTCCGATTTGACTCGCATCTTATTTAGTGAAACATAGATCTCATTCTATCTTTCTTCTGTTAAAGAGGAAAAATAATTTTAAAATGTTCATCAGTTTTATTTATTGCATTAAAACTGTATTATGAACTATTTTTCTATTGCTTCATATTGTAGATACCGTTTAAGACTTTATTTTACTTGTCCAAGATTTTATTGTCACATTCATAGGGGGAAATTAGAAACTAATGTTTAATAACAGTTTTGTTTCTAAACTAAAAATATAAAATCTGGGTTTGTTATTTGTTTACAGAACAATATTCACTGGGATAGCATAACTAATACAGATTTTTATTGACTTAACACGTGAATATAAACTTTTCAATCGATTTTCATGAAAAAATAGTTTGTCGTAAATCTAGTGTGTTTGGCATGTACGAGATATGCTATCTTCATATGTATATACGTAATTATTATCTCATTTTATGCGGCTACCATCCTTTCAAAATACTGCAGCATAAAGTCATAAAGTTCTGAAAAACATTGATGTTTTATTTTACTTTTTATTTCAGACTAACACTATAGAACGATATTTACAAAAGAAAGGGAAGCCACTGTCAGTGGTAGATTGCGTGGTTTAACAATTGCAGACCAATGTACTAGAAATTTTGGATAGCAATATGAAAACAAATTTCTTTTAAAAAATGTGGATGCGAGAGAATACACAACTGACGATTTTCTAACAGATGGATAGACAGAAGGCCACTTCGAATAAGGTCATACTTTCATTGCATTTGACGCTGTTAGATTATATTACTTGGAAGTTCAAGTCGTGAGTATACAAAAGCAAAGTAAGAGATTTCCAGCACCTGAAAAAGTGTTTTTGAGAAACATGTGCAACGATTTCAAGCGACATACTAACAAACGTCTTCTAGGGTGTATTGGAACGTTGGACACAATTGAAACAAATTATGGTCATGCTGAAATAAGATAAAATATATATATATTTACATATGTATATATCTATTTACGTGTCAAATATATTTTATTTATGGGAGATATATTTTTTTTTTTGAAACTTTAAGTTCACTTTGTATTACACTCAGCTGTAACACTTTATACAGTGCGATCTGTATTGCTTTCCCCCGTGGCGCGGGGTTTTTCATATGAGCGCCGTGGAGGGGGTAACAAAACTGCTTGCTTACTTATTGACCTTGCTGAGTGTCGCAGTCGTAGTGCAGCAATTCCCGAATGTATGTTGTGTTGTTCGGTTCTTAATTCAATAGGTATACACAAAGTATATTATGCCTTATTTGTTTACAACGCCACAGCGTCTCTTTGCGAGCAATTAATATGTGTTAACTCAATGGTGAAAGAAGACCAGCACATTTTTTTTTTTTGAGCATACAGCTCATTCTGTTACTTATATGATTAGCGCAATACTTCCTTTTTTCAGAGAAATAACCGACAGGGGGCGTGATCATGCATTTATTTTTCAAAAGGACTCTACTACTACTCAGACTGTGAATAATTCCTTGAGAGCAATTCACAATGTGTTTCCACGAGATAGAGTTATTAGTAGGGATTTGTGGTCCCTTCCCCCGGTTTAACAGACTGCGATTATTATCTCTGGGGTAAATTAAAAAATGCCGTGCACAAAACGAATCCGCACACCATACAAGAACTCATAGATAATATTCGTTAGGAAATTGTCCGGATTTATGAAAAGGAACTACAGCGAGCTATGAATAATTTCCTAAAGAGATGCCAAAATGTATGGAAAATGAAGGCGAGCAGTTTCAACATTTCATTTAATAATTTGATAAGTAATACGCGTATTAAATTGGTTTGTGTTATTATTGTACGGTTGGTTTGTATTATTGTTTTACCCTCCCCCTAATCACCGAGAGCCGGCTCGCCGGTTAGTCAGCTAATGAGCGGAGCTCTCGCCCATAGGCAAAATACTCCGGGGGAACACAAAACTGATCGCAGGCTACTTTCTGAATTAAAGTTTATGCAAACTATGGGAATTCATATTCAATAACAGTAGTATCCTGGATAACAAGAGCATAATAAAAGATTATAGGCTAGCTAAAATTTCGTAATACAGTCTTAAAAGTAAACAGAGAAATAAGAGGTCATCGTGAAATGAGTGAATAGCATGGGTAGAAAGAGGCAGCAATTGAAAAACCTCTGCACCCACAGACTGCTTTGTCATACAAGGCAGCATTCTTAGTCGCGGTAACATAGGTCAGTGCAAGATGCGAACTTCCATCGCTTGTAGGATGTCTCAATCCGTGTTAATGGACCACCAGAGTAAAGGGAAAGAGCAAACAAAGAGGTAACCGAGAGAAAGAGCGGGTAGAGGAAGAAGATAAAGAAACAAAGGAAAGTATGTGAAAGGACATACTGCTATTTATAGCGTATTGCTTTGATCTGCACGTATCAACTAAACGCCTCTCATCTCAGTAAGACCACTCAAATAAATCTGTGAAGTTGAACTGATCCTTTTCCATTAAAACAGACTTTTTGCAACAAATACCTGCCCGTTGTTTCCAACAAGTTTATAGTAATGCAATTAAAAATACTTTATTTTAATCTTAACAAACATGTTGGTGCTTACAGCAAATTATTCAAATCGGACATTCGAACCTTGGCTCGAACATTCGCTTACAAAAATTTGTCCTTCTCGAACGTTAAACTTTTGCTTTAGGTCTAAAGTCTGTAATGTTCCTTTTTTTTAATTCATGTTTCTAATGTTTCCTCCATCTGACATACATTTTCTTCTCCCTTTTGGGAACTTGTGAGTCATCGTCTTGTATGGTTTTGCTTTTACTCCTTCTGCTCTACTTCCCCTCTCAGCACACCTGGTCAGAGTCACTCAGACGCTGTGTGTGTGGCACAGCCTTGATATCTCACTGGATTGGGGTCAATATGAGAGACAAACAAATCAATTTAAGTAGTTTGCAAGAAGATGGCGCTCACAGCGAAGCTGCTTGTTACGTCACCCCACCCCTTCTTACCTTACAACAGTTCATTGTTCCGAAAGCTTGCTTACCTTCATTTGTTTACTTTTAAAATTGTTTCATTCATGTGTACACATTCACTTTGCTTCTACCTTCAAAGACACATGTGCAGATACATGAACGGCTATAGTTGCTTATATGATAAGCCCTCCAGATGAATTTGATCAACGGAAGGCAAATGATACTGACCTTTCTGGTCCGTCGATTAAAAATAATTAATGAAACTGATCGTTCATTACTGGCTCTTCAAGGACCATAAAACAACTCATTGTGACATCTTTGTATTCTTCGTCTTCTTGTTACCAAAAATAGTAGCTTGGAACCGATGGAAGCAATTAGGAGTTGTACTATAGCATTATGAATAGTTTTATAGATAATTATTTTTTAAATTCGTATTCACAATTAAATTATCTTTATTTTAATATGGGAATCATGTAGCAACAGTTTCAGATGAAATTACGTTTTCGCTACGCCGCTTCTTATAAAAATTGAAACAAAAAAAAATGGGTGGCCGAGGTCGTTAATCCTTCCTTAAAATCCTTCCCCAATTTATAATTTCATCTCATGTATATATGTACGTCCTGGTAGTCTAATGGTAACCATGCTTACCTCGTAAACCCAAGACGGGGTTCAATCCCGGCCAGCGTCTATGGATTTTTTCGGGCATAAAAATCCTAAGGATGGCTTCCTTCTGAAGGGAAGTAAAACCGCGGGTCCCATGTTGTAGATTTACGGCACGTAAAAGAACATCAAGCCTGAAAGAAGAGGCCTCTGAGCAAAATTATCGGTCGTTTCACGCCCTGAATTGAATGGGAAGATGACCTAAGATGTTAAAGAGCGCCATAAATAAAACAAATCAACAAATCTGATGTACCATCAGTGTCCACCACGTGCAAATAACAAATCAATTTTAGATCCTTTTTAGAGAACTGCGAAAGATAAGTAGCCAAATAAAGTATTAGAGAGCATTTTTTTCAAGTAGTAGAACAGAAGGAAGACCACGCACTCTGAGGATACTCGGAGAATACTCTTATGGGGGAGAGGGGAGACGAGGAAACAGAAAATAGTTAAGGGTGCAGCCAGATGTCTAAGACATTGTTAAATATGGTGCGTTTATTGTTCTTGTTTCTATATTTACTTAGTATTCCTACTTTCTGTAGTAATTTGAACAATATATATTTATGGCAGTGTTTGTTACTTGTATGTGTATTGTAACAGTATTCCGGGATTGTTCCTGGAAATCTTGTTTTATTTTCTCGCTAAGACAGGCGTTGGCTGCCAAATAAAGAAACTTTCGACTGGTATAGCAAAGATTAGAAAAAACTCTGTTTTCCAAAGTAATAAAGAGAAAAGGTTTGCAGAAAATAAAAATACAAAACCCCGAACATTACTTGGTTTATAATTTGGTGGTTAAAACAGTATGTCGCATTATTTCATTTCATCGCCTTTCTTGCGTGCACTTCACTAAGTTTCGAGTTTTCTTGTAGAAAATAAACGTCAAAACACGCTTGGTTCCTGTTAATCCGGATATAGCTGATAGATTATAAAGCAAATAAAGTTGGTTTCTAAACGTGTATTATTTTCATTGTTCTTATACAATGCGTAACAGAATCTCACCGACAAACTTTGAGGAATGAGGCATAGAGAGGAGCCCTTTTTTCGTTGAAAAACATGTGTTCACTTAGTACACCGTAAAAGTGCTATGCATCCGAAAAGTTAGACAGTCAGTTAAATGAAATTCGAAACTTCCTTGCATTTTCTGTTAACTTAGTACAAACATTGTTTGGGTGTATGAGTATAATTATTAACTGCAATTGGTCTACACCCGGTGATAGTGAAGAATAATAAAAATACAATTATTATTTGCTTTTCATTTAAATATATGTCGAATTAATTTATACATATTTACATGAAAGCCTAGTTAAATACGTCATACTAATTAAATATATGTCAATTTAATTTTACATATATTAACTTAATTGAATACATTTCACCTAGTTAAAACATGTCAATTTAGTAAAATAGTCAAACTAATTAATTACATGTCATCTTAATTTACACATATTAACTTAAATAACTACATTTCACCTAACTAAAAATGTGTCAATCTGCATAGTTAAATACACATCAACCTAGTTGAATATGTCAAACTAGTTACTTATATTTCAATTTAATTTTACACATGTCGACTTAATTAAATACATGTCAACTTAATGTTACACTTATTAACTTCATGTCACCTAACTAAAAACATGTCAATCTAGTTAGTTAAATACACATCAAGCTAACAAAAGAGGTCAAACTCATTAAATGCATGCCAATTTAATTATATTAACTTAATTAAATGCATTTCACCTAACTAAAAATATCAACCCAGTTAAATATATAAAATTAATCAAATACGTTTCAACTTAATTTTATACCTATTAACTTAATTAAAGTATTTATAAAACTATTAACTTTATCAAATATAATGCAGGATATTTAGACCTAAACTGTTATCAGCTTGAATAATATAAACAAGTTAAGCGAAGTTAACCATTAAATACAAAAGGAGTTAAGTAGATTTCCGGGAAAAACTTAAGTTTGAACACTAATTACATTCATATCTACTTATATCGATAAAATATTTCTGCACGTACCAGTCTAGATAATTTTTAAATCTTCCCAGAGAATGACAACCCTCTAAAACAACTGCATGTAATTCATTGCAATCATTTAAGTTGTATTTACGGAAGAAATTTTCTCCACGTCCGTTCTCTATTGCCTACAATTGGTTTAAAACTATGATCGTTTCAACTATAGTATTAGTTTTTATAATCTAGTTGTGATATCCTTCCATGCATTTTGTTCCGTATACGCTTTGTATAATGACGTTATCCTCCCCCCCCCCCTATTTGCTGGTGATTCCAAACCTAATGCTTTAACGTTTTTGTCCCCGTGTTCTTTTTTTTTTTTTTTTATCTTTTATGTATTTTGATGGTCTATGCTGGAATTATCTACGATATTTATTTTATATATCCTCTATAGATCCCAGTAGCTCCATGCTCCATTAAGGACCGAACTAATGATAAATAAGTCATTTCCTTTGATTTTGAACTGGCTTTTTTTTTTTTTTTTTTTTTTAAGTATTCTCATGCCTTCCTCGTAACACTATCAATTTGTTCATCCCGTGCAAGTTTGGTAAACTCCTAAGTACATATTTACAGCAGTTTTCCCATAATTAAATGTTTATAATTCAGTTAGTTCTGCTCTGACGTCAACTGAAATGAAATACGCGATACTCTTAAAATGCCCCAAAATAAAATAATCATTGGGCGTTTAATCGGGCAATCGCGCTGGCCATACAACAGATCCTGCTCTTCCTTTCCAATTTTTCCCGAATTCTGTGGTTAAATGCGCGCGCGCTTCAAAGCTGAAGAGCTGCAAGCACATGTTCCTGCGGACAGAAAGTGGTAAACCCTAACGCAAGGTATCTTGCATAGCTGGAGACGGTCTCTTCATCACCTGCTATGACGACATTGACTTTTGTTGATTTGATTTATTTACAGATGCTCTTTAACATCTCAGGTCATCAGCGTCCCATCCAATTCAGGGCGTGAAACGGCCGACAAATTTTGCTCAGAGGCCTCTCTTTCAGGCTTGAGATTCTTTTTCGTGCCGTAAATGTACGACACGGGACCCACGGCTTTACTTCCCTTCCGAAGGAAGCCATATTTACATTTTTACGCCCGAAAAAATCCATCGATCCTGGCCGGGTTTGAACCCGCGATCTTGGATTTAGAAGGCAAGTATGGTTACCATTACACCATCAGGGCCGATAGATATATGACAAAACAAACGTTGACAATCGAAGGATGGAAGGAGTTCGTGGAGACTGTGTGACGAACTCTAAAAACAAGATTGCTTTCAATTTAATTCCAATTAGCATTGAAAAATGTAGTGGTATTTGGGCTTTTCTTTAATTTAAGGCATGTGATAACTAATATGAAAGTGCAATGCTTAGGTACACTCTTTAGGAATCTGTAAAATGTTTTCAAAGTTCGAAACATCTATTGATCAAACTTAAAGAATGCTTAACAGCAAATCAAAGTAAAATGTTTCAATTTAACTTATACTCCTATCTAACTCAAACAAGCAAATAAATAAAAAGTCTAATGTTTTAAGAATATCATGCACATTTAATTAGCATATGAATTAATAAAAAATAAACACATTACTTTTGTAATCTATTAGTTAAAATTGAAAACAAACTTAAATTTGGAGGGACATAATGAACTTGCGCGGAAGAATATAAAATTATTTGGTTTACATCTTCTAGTGTTACAGCAGTTTCTGTAGTTTTAAAAATCAAATATTTATGTACAATACTTTTAACTTAAGTCATATATCTCACAAGGGACACCCTCGGTTTGGAACAAACAAAACTGCACCAAAATTCTGTTGTAGTCATTTCTTAATGAGTTCAATGATGCAGTTAACCAACGGAGAATTTCGAATAAAAATGTCGCTTTAAAGTTTAAAAAGCGGATAAGCACGAAAATAATTATGTATATAGAACTATTGACGTCTGTCACTTCATTACGAATGTGGTCAGGGTGTGTAAATTTCAAGATTAATGAGTGTGAGGGATTTCTATAAAATGATCAAAGCTCTTCATCGAGATTAATGTTATCTTCACAGCGCTCCTTATATCGCACTTTCAGCCCAGCTCATCTCAATACTTTATTATTGATCATTTTTACATGTGGAGACAAACAAGGAATGCGATATGAATACTCTGGACTGCAGTAGCAGAAGACGAGCGAAGAAAAAAGCACCCTCTAGTGAGCAACTTCGGCGTTATACAGAAAACAAATATCACCATTAAGTTCTGAAGTAAATAAGTTGCCATGGTGCCAATTTTAGGAAAACACTTCTTCAGTACTTCAAAACATGGAGTCAACACTGTAATTTTTCTTTTTATTTTCATGATATTCACAGGGAACCTCAAATATTACGGATTAATGGTAAAATTATAATGTACTTGGTAATCGTATTTACTTGAAAGTTTTTAAGAAAACGAGCAGATGTACCTCCATTACATATGATTGGTACCACTTAATTATTTTAATACACGACAGCTGAAACTGAAGATTGGGATTCTGTAGTATTTTCAAGTTGTCGTCTTTAATTATAGTGTTCATATACCGATTTAATACAAAAATGTCTCTAATAAACGTCCCAGTTTCAGGTTTAGAGTTGTAACATTGCAATAATTCAAGGAGAGAATATCGGGGTTCAAAATCCTTCACAGGTAAAATGCTTGTACGTAATTTAAGCTTTTTCCTCGCTGAAATAGTTGAACTGAATTTTTGTTCCACAGGATCAATTATTAAAAAAAAAAAAAAAAAAAAAAAAAAAAAAAACAATTAACATTTTTCACTGCCCTTCCAATATTCAAAGATCTCGTGGCATTAAAGGCTTAAAAAGGGAGTTCCTCAACGTTTGCGGTATACACGGAAATTGGGTTAATGCTCTTGTGTTACTACTCAACTTTTATGCCGGGACAGAATGACCTTGTTTAAGTAATGTACATTAATGGAGAGGCTCGTCCCGACAATGCAAACACGAGGGATACCTCGCAGCAGCCAGAGGCTGTTAGCAAGGGACTCTACTTCAAAAGGGTGAAAAAGAGAGGCCCCTCTTTATCTCCGCAAAGAGAGCTTTGAATGACACAGTCAAATCATGGAATGAAGCACTCGGGGGAAAAAATGGAAGACAATCTCAGAGTTCGAAAAAATATTACTATGGAAACAATTTGCAAATAATGGAAACTTGTAGAATATACACACGGGTGATCAGTGTGTAATATTGAATAATACTGCAGATAAAGTAAAGTGGAAGCATAACTAACCCTTTAGCGGGATATAAAAATATGTAGCTATAGTACTGCATATTTTTTACAATTACTCTGCAATTTTTCCATTTTTTGCAAATTGTTTTCACATTAATCTTTTTTCGAACTCTGGGATTGTCTTCCATTTTTCCCCAGAGTGCTTCATACCATGACTTTACTGAATTGTCAGTTCAAACAATTGAAATCACAAAAATTCAATTTTGAATTACGTTTTGAAAAGTGCAAAAGTAAAATGAAAAATGTAGGACAAAATTTAAAATAAATATAGGCATTATAAGTACCAATATTAGAAACATTAAAAAAAAAACTAACTTCAAGCTAAAGAATATACCAAACTATCAGGAGAATATTCTGTAGCATATTATAGGCAATTCAAAATACTTAATTCTTAGCTTAACTTTCTGTGATCACTTTTCCTTTGCTACTTCCTAAATAGAAGTGTAATTCAACGTGTCTTGAAATGGTTAATTAATATGTTTAGTTAATTTTATTATAATAAATTTATTACTTAATGCAATAAAACACGAAAAAGTAATTATGCAATCCTTATAGTTTCTGAGGAAAGGAAAGACTATAAAAAGGTCTCTCCTTTTGTTACATTATTTGCAAAACGCTTTTACAAATTTATTTTTAAAAATAATTCGCATTTTAAATGAAAAAAGTTTAAAATATGAAATTCCCTCATAATTTTGTACATATTATAAACTTCCATGAAATCCTTGCAATTTTCTTCAGATATTTCAAGCAATTTCTAATGTGAAATGTGGATACTTTACGAATATTTTGTCCCCTTAAGGGAGAGATCTGAAAAATTATCACAATGTACACAAGCTTCAAGAAGTGTGTGTGTGTGTGTGTGTGTGTGTGTGTGTGTGCGTGTGCGTGTGCGTGTGCGTGCGCGTGCGCGTGCGCGTGTGCGTGTGCGTGTGCGTGTGCGTGTGCGTGTGCGTGTGTGTGTGTGTGTGAGAGAGAGAGAAAAATCAAACAAGTTAAAAATCTGAAAACTCGTGCCAAAAGAATTTATACAGTGGTGAATTGAAAATAAGATTTGCATTAGCTCAAGACAATACTTTGTATCTTATGTTTTCTGAAAAAGGTTTGAATCTTTGGGTGAAAGAAAGGACATAATTCATGGGACGAGAGTTACACCCAAGTATGGGACCTGAAATGATGAAAAATGCTTGCAATATTGAACATTTTAACGACCTTATATAATATTAATATGGTTTAAACCTGTTTACACTTTATCTAACATGTTTCATTTTATTTAAAATGTCTATGCATAATTCCTTTTTTTATTAATAGTCATACCTAATTTTGCTATTGTAATAAAATCCATTTCAGTAGTTTTATATTTAATAAAACTCAATCATGTAAAAATAGTATAATCTTCAAGAAGAAAGTAATTGAGTAACTATGACAAAAACTGTTGTGGAAAAAAAGTTACGTTTAATTATTTCAAAGCGTTTAGGAATAGAAATAAACTATTTTTGAGCTCTCATTTTTCAGTGCTAATTCTTAAATCTAACGTTCCATAATGTCAAAAGAAAGAATGCATACATTACATCATAGTATCAAAAGTAAGGAAAATGAGTAATTCGCTCTTCATTAGTGATATGAAGCACGAATCTAATGATATATCGGGTCAACCAATTATTTGATGACTGGCGCGTCGCTCGAGACGGGAACTTACCAAACTGCTACGTTGGACTTGAGTCTCACAACACTATCATTTGTACACAATGAAAGGAACAGTACATACCTAATCTTGGAATAAAACCTGTTAGGAATACTAAATAGTAAATACGATCTGATACTGTCAGGAAAGTGAGAAGAAATTCTCAGCTTATCGAGTTCCAAGTCGTAATGTGATCATCAACTGATAATATCTACATAGTTTAGACGAACTAAATAACAACATTAAGAGGTAAATTTGATTTTTCAAAGAGTATTAAGATGGGTAATGGGTAATTTCTTAAACAATTGCCAGATATGTACAAAAAATGAAGGAGAATAGTTTCAGTAACTTGCTTAACATGAATTGGCTGGTCATGAACGGTGGCTTAGTCCCTTCTACCACTTGGAAATATATTTTCCATTAATAGAATGTAAAGCTATGTAGAACTGTAATCCAAAAGATGGCATAATAGCAGTACAACCTAGAGAGTTTTCATGTTTAGCTAAATTCTTGAGAACGGAATAAACCTGACATCCATCTTGCTAATGAATTAAAAAAAAATAAATTACGAGACTTAAAGAATATTAGGTAAAAAAAATTAAAAGCACAACAAATGAAACGGCAAGAAACATAAACCACATTTTGAATGAATGCCGTACATATATCGAAAATAGTATCATGTTACACCCCAAGCTCTCAAGAGGGCTGAATCGACCTCTTAACCCCAAAGGAGTCGTTAAACCAGCAGCAGAAAGAGGATCAAAGAGAAAGGCCGAAGAAAAATACCTCCGTTCAGAAAATCATGATCATGTTGTTCTGTCTTTCGAGTTTAAACACATACTAAGACACTGTACAATGGCTTTTTAGTTCCCTTTAATTTAGTTCCGTATTTAGTACCACAGTTTTTATGTTACTCTAAATTATCCAAAATGAGAATAATGAGGAATGCACGTATAAGATGGAACACATTCCTCACAAAAAAGAATCCCAGATCTTCAGGGATTTGTTTGCTCTTTACTTCCATACATGTACAGCTGCGGTGTCGGAGATGCAATGGCAAATTTTGGATTAACATTCATTGCTTCCTCACACTCCAAGCCCCTATTTTATTACAAGGAAAATGATTCGTGCCTCTTTTATGCCATTCTGGTCATGAACCCATCCATAATCGCTGGAAGCTGTCATTTTTCAGTTGTAAATTTCATGCTCATTCGGCAAGCAGATGTATGTTGCCGTAGCAAGTGAACGGTGTTTCCCGACAGGAGGCAGCACTTGTCGCTGCCGGCTCTAAATACCGAAAAGATCAAAATAACAGGAAGGAAATTAATGTTTTCCTCTACTCTGGTGTTGGTATTGGGTTAAAATAAACAGCCAACTCTCAGTAAAAACGCAGTGACACATGCAAAACACAAATCATTTACGGCTGTAGTAATACGGTCTACAAATAAACAGAATTAATGTTTATAATGCTCTGTTTTCTCAAATCAGAGAGAGTGTATCAAGTCATATTTAAGGTTCCCCACAGGTGGCCATAGGGTCAATAATTTTAATTGTATTATGTATTTTGTCCATATACTGTCTATAAATCTCAAATATATTTTAAATTATATGATTCCTACACATAGTAAACTGTTTTAATTTAAGCTGAATGATTCATAAAAAGTTATAACAATCCATAAATTTGTATTATGTAGTTTAAAGTAGATATAAAGAATTTTACTGGCCAAAAAGCTTTCGAACCAATAAATTCGAATTGGATAAGTTAACTGCATAAGATAATTAAGTTCATTTCTATTATTTGTAATGATTGTTATTAATTTAAAATATGGGCAAAATACTATATTTTAATTTATTTCAATACAATCAAAATTATTTATATAAGATATTGATACAAAATAATATCTTCTTCCATATAATTGCCAATTTATTGACAACCTCTTCACAGTATTATTAAATAGAATTTTAGTCTCAGTATGAGCGATTTGCCGTTCTCTAATCCTATTGACTAAAATTTAAAACTTACAGGATACATAATTTCTCTAGGGCATTGCTAATACCTGATCTGAAAAACGAATAGATTCCATGAGAGTCACTGATAGGTGTCAATGATCGGTGCAACTTTAAAGAAGACAGAAGTTACGTATTGATTACACAGCACGTTCAATGCTCATGTTTTCTCTGAGAAAACCAAATATACGTATATAAGCACACTATATCCGCATATAAAGTATACATTCGTAAAAGATAATAAAATAAGTTAAATTAATGTAGTAAATAGATCCTTAAACTTCCTGTCAGATTGCTAAATTACTAAGCATTTCAGAAGAGATGAAACCCACGGAACAGGAAACTTTTGGTAGGTTCTTTTGTCACGCTAAATCCTTGGTGTGGCAATCCTTAAGAAAAAAATTAACCAACCATGTGAAATAATTTTCTCTCAATACAGAGTGGCTGTAAAATCTGGGACTAGAGGAGAACTACTAAGCAACACATTTCCTGAATGCAAAACCTGCTGCACATGTCCGCCATTAATTTCAACATAACCTCAAACGTTTTACCGCGTTTCTACCTTCAACATGTGAGGATCTAGAGCAGTCGTTACGGAGTTTATCCTTCACACAAATGTTCCAGATTCCGAATTTTCACAGCATGCTTCCAAGAATTCAAAGTCCCTGTGGCAAAGTTCATACGCGACCGTGTTTCCCTCCGTTGAAAGGTGATTCATAAACTGTAACTTTTAGGGATGGAGTTTTTCAGTTTTCAAATTGCTGCCCACTGTCCTTTTGAGACTACCGGCAAAGAAATTATCTTTTTTTTTTTTTTTTTTTTTTTTTTGACAAGGTCGTACATCACCTCCAGTCAGAAAACAGCCCTATGATTCTACACTTTATAACCATTCTGTAAATCGAATTTGAGGAAATACGATTAGAAATATTTAGAAATAATGGTAAAAGGAATTCAATCTTTAAAGTGGAGTCCAGGCTGGTCGGTAATTTGGGAAAGTGTAATAGAAGAAAAGCGAGTATGAAACAGAAAAGAGTTTGTAGACTGCAAGGGATCAGGTTGGCACACCTGCCTTTAGTATGGACAACGTTCCTGAAGATATGGGAACTTAACTTTGCTGTACTCGTGCGCAAACTTGGCAACACCAGTCGATAGTAATTGCACAATAAATTAGAAGGATTTAACTTACACTTAAATATCCACTCCCTTGAGCTATACTTATACTGTTCCTACTAGGTGCTGACTTATTTAATAGTAATATCGGATAGTTGTTAACCAACACTTACGTGTGGTACCACCATTTCTTCACTTTTCTGCCCTAACCTCCACTCAATTGTTCTGCACGCTGCAAGTAAATATAGTTAATATCTCTTCTGAATAATACACCAGTATTATTTTCATAAATTTTAGATGCCCTAAAATTCGTGTATTACCAAATACTTCTCATTTACATTACGCTTTCATCTGTTCCCTCTCTTATTTTGCTGCCCCCTGAACTGAATCTTACGTTTTTCTAATTTATATCTTCGATTTTAACTTTTTATATTTCCTTATCATTCGTCTCTTTTCTTAAATCACTTTAAATACTATAAGTTAAATTCTAAGAATCTCAATTCATGATCTATGAGATATCTAAAAACAGTATTACATATAATTTCGGAAGGTCATCTTCGTTGATTTCGGTATTACATAGCTAAAGGATAGTATTAGTATTTGGTTTATTTAGTACGTTGTTTAACATCTTATGTCATCAATGCCCCATTCAATTCAGGACTTGAAATGACATAAAATTTGCTCAAAGGTCTCTTCTTTGAGGCCTGAGGCTCTTTTACATACCATAAATCCATGACACGAAACCCATTGCTTTTCCCTTCCAAATGAAGCCATATTTAGGATTTTTACGTCCGAAAAAATTCATAAGCTGGCTGGGGTTGAATCCGCAAACTTGCGTCTATGTGGCAAGTATGATTACTATAGACCACCAGAACCGACTCACTAAATTGTTGATTTGATTTATTTACAGACGCTCTTTAACAGCTCAGGTCATCAAGGTCCCATTTACTTCAGGGCGTGAAACGGCCGAAAAGTTTTGCTCAGAGGTCTCTTCTTTCAGGCTTGAGATTCTTTTTTGCACCGTAAATGTACGACACGGGACCCACGACTTTACTTCCCTTCCGAAGGAAGTCATACTTAGGCTTTTTACGCCAGAAAAACTCTATCGACGGGTTTGAACCCGCAATATTGGGTTTAGGAGACAAATATGGTTACCGCTACACCACCAGGACCGACCCGACTCACTGAAGGATGTGAGTTCTTCTTCTTTTTTGGGGGGGTTTAGACATCAGAATTTATGCTTTCTATTCCTGGGTTCTGGATTCAATTCCTGGCGGTTATAGGAATTTTCCTTTGATAGGATGATCCCTGTGTCCACAATGGACTGATTAGCTTAGGTGCACGTATATTTAAGGATCCCCTGGTTTGTCATAACCATTGCACTTATATTACTTATAGTTGTAATAAAGTTCAGTATCTATAATTCTGGAGGCATCTGAAATATGTAATGAAACATTTGTTATACATTTGACCATCATTG
Organism: Metallyticus violacea; assembly: GCA_030762175.1. Classification (NCBI taxonomy): domain Eukaryota; kingdom Metazoa; phylum Arthropoda; class Insecta; order Mantodea; family Metallyticidae; genus Metallyticus; species Metallyticus violacea. Next base: position 46,754,828 of record CM060838.1, on the reverse strand, counting down.
AATTATAACACAGTAGTTGCGTCCTATGGGCGTCCCGGTTTCATAAGGTGCTACAATATCACCACACCACCAGTTCATGAGAACTTTAGCGACTTTGGTTATAGCAACACTCTAGCAAAATATTAAAGAAAATGTCAAAGTGTACCAAAGAAAGCAAAAACGGTTCCATGATAAGTCATGGTACGATTTTCTGGAATTCTAATGGCGTGGAGCTCGTAGACTGCCTCTAGAAGGGCAGAACCACCACCAGGGAGTATTACGCTTCACTATTGGACCAACTGAAAGATGCTATTCAGGCTGAACGTTCACACCCTGCGAAAAATAAAGTTCTCTTTCATCACGATAATGCGCAGATGACTGACCCGGGCACTGGTTTCTTCTTCCCAGGAGATGTAAGCTCAACAAATAGAGGAGATAGATACAACGCAAGTGTATGGGCCTTGAATTTAAACAAAAAGGTCCAATTACTTGACGTTCTAGGATATTTGAAACAAATGGGAAGTTTAGTACGTATTATGATAGCAAAATTAAGAAGAGAGGGAATATAAAACAAACTTAAAGATGAGCATAGAGCAAAGTATGATAATTATCAACCACAACTGTGTTATTACATGACAAAAATAATAACTATATTTAAAAGCAATTATTTTTTCTCTTTTTCCCGTTTAAGGCAAAGTTTTCTATTGAGCTACAATTTTCCAAGTTCAAAATGTTACAAAATTGTAAGTATTGAAAAGAGCTAGGATTTTTTCCGTTTTGACGGTAAATGACTGAATTATAAGATAATAATATATTCAAAATATAATTTTAATTGAATTTAACGAGTAAATATTACTACTAAAGAAGCAAACTTTTTATTTTAAAGTAACTAATTTACTAATAATTAATTTGATTTAATTTTGGTTACATTAATAGTCATAGTTTCTGAAACAGTATGTCCATTTTAACACTGAAAAATAAATATAATATTCATGTTTGCGTTGCCTTAAATGCTAAAAAGTACAAAAAGGGGGGGGGGAGGTTCTAAAAGCCCTCGGCCTGACCAAGAAAACACAACATTTAAAAAAGATAGGATTTAAAAGAACTGCTTCTTTTTTTGATTTTTGTTTTCCCCCCAATATAGTAATTTTGTAAATGTGCTGTTATGAAACGTCGGAGAAACTCAATGGGATTGCGATTAAACAGATATAAACACTCCTACGAAATGTTGATTTCAAAACACTTTTAGTTCATTGTTAGCAAACGCAGCTCCCAACGAGCCGAAAGCTTTCTCACACCCAAAACTTTGTATAAAATATAGTGGCCTATAGAGGTCTTCACAATGTCAGTCAACGCGCACCTTCAGTCGGAGATCATTGAGTGCGGCATTGTGAATTTTTGTCATAATTTCGTCGGTGATAGCAGTTTTGGAACGTCCTGAGCACTTTATTATCTTGAATTGATGTACGACCGCGCTTATATTCAGTAGCTGGCATTTTAATGAACGCAAATGAAGGAGAAGGATCCTTTAATGTGGAATCTAATTCTTTTTGTATTTCTGTTGGGGTTAACCCGTTTAAAACGTATATCAGTTTATCAATTTTGTAGAAAAGGTTAATACTAGTTTGTTTACACGATCGTCACAAACAAGTGATGAAATTTTACAGCGCCATATAAAGGATGACACTTAACACTATTATAGTAATTTTGCCATCTTCACAAGAAGACGAGAGCTTGTAGAACACTTAAGGTATGTGTTTAGAACAAAAGAAACGATGTACACGTGTTACGAGTCACCTAATGTAACGCATTCCTGTTAACCTCGACACATCCCGTTCGCTTTATCCGTTGCCACACAACAAAAATAAATGAGATAGAAAAAACTGCCGTTTCTGTGAATTCTCCATTGCAAGTTTCTTTTCATTTGCGAAATGGTGGCGTGTTGTGCGGAGCAATTTTCCTTGTGCCGTTAGGGAGGAAATTGGAGGAGGGTCTTCAACAGAGACGGAGACAGAAAATCTCTTTTCTAAACAACGTCGCTTCTGAAGCGTGCCATTCGCCCTCAATTGTTCTCTCTCCAGCCAGCATTGTGCTGCGTAAATAAGTCATCAAACGCGATTGTTCAGATTTATTCAACACTAGAAACCATAGCCGTCTTAGCTGCAAGCAACTGTTTTCAGTGAAACAAAACTTGTGTTTACAGAAGGAAGACAAACTACCTTTTGATAACATAGACGTGTGTAATTATCCATGTAAATACAATCTTAGAGTTAGTACGACAAACTTAGGCTACTAGTTGTGAATATCGCTAGCTAGCGCAAGAAGGTTGTCTTTAAACAGGACTTAAAAGTTCTACTTCTTGTTCTTCTTCAGCATCACATGGATTAGGCCTTATTATTTGTTCCTCTACCTCTAGATATATAGAATAACTACTTTTAGGATCCTGGTATTATTCACTCTATTAAGATGCTTTATCCAATTGTAGCGGTACTTTTCTATTACATCATTAATTCCAAATATGTTTAGTGCGTTTGTTATTTCTTTTCTTAACCAGCTGTGTATATCCTAATAGTGATCTGCATAATTAAAAACAGAGAAGCTTTAAATATTTTAGCAAAAATACCGGAAAACCCGCTTAGAACAATGGAATTAGTGTACAGGGCGGCTGTGATGTCAACTATGGCATACGGGACCGAAATTTGGGAATGGGGAAACACCGAGGAACTGAATCACGTACACAGTTTCTAAAACGGTTGCTACAAGTAGGGAGAGGTACAGCAAATTGTGGGGTTCTTAAAGAGTTTGGTATTTCAAACGAAATTGTGGATTTAAAAATAAGTACAGTTAAGTACTGGTTAAGAATATACAGGGATACCAAGCTCTTCTTCCAGAAGTTTGTCTGGGGGAGCAAATAAGGGAAGGGTGGGATATGGGATGGGCATCAAAAATAAGGAAAGGCTTAGACAAAATTGGATTGGGGTATATTTGGTTAAGGGAAGAGGACATTAGAGGAAATAGCTGGAAAACAGTTAACAGACGTTTGCGAGATATAGATAGGCAAAACAATGAGCAAAAAAGTATCACTTAACCTACAGGTTCAAATAGATCAGTTATGGGGGCTATGGGATTACCTAAATATCTGAGGTAGGGAAGAAACTAATGGTCTGCATGCTTCAGATTAGGGGCTTGGGAGGTAACAAAACAGTTAATGCTCTCCGGGAAAGAATTTGCCCAATGTACGGAGAAAGCGATACCTGGAGGCATATTTTGGCAGAATGCAGAGAAATGAAGATTTCAAGAAACGAGCATTTATCACCGCAATTTCTGAATTCCAATAGAAGTTTGAACATTTGTCGGGAAGCGTTGGTGCATGCGAAATACTCACACAATTTGGGAATATTTCTAGGAGAAGACAAAGGAGGCTAATGGCTATAATGAAGAGGGGGAAGTTGGAGAAGGGGTGTCACTAAATGGAAAGGGGGGGGGGCTCCAGATTAAGTGTTCCATTCATGTTTGTGTATTTGCATCTAAAATTACTAATAGAAAATGTAAATATATCGATATGTTTGTATATTGCATGTGTGTATGTAGATTTGTAGGTATGTAGGTATGTGTGTATATGTGTGTGTGTATTGCTACTTTGATTGTTACAAGGACAATATTAGCATGTATGGTCGTAAGGGCTATGCGATAGTTGAGCTTACTTCAATGCATTTTAAAACTGGTACAATAAAAAGTCCATTATTAGTAACAGTGATCTAAAAATCTCATATTTGCAACTCGGATACGTTCGCAATCTCTCTCTCTCTCTGTCTGTCTCTCTCCCCCTCTCTCTCTCTCTCTCTCAAAACTCAAGATTCACGATCAACATCAGTACCGGAATCTTAATAAATGTATTCTATTAGTTTTGCATTTCATTTGATATATAAATAATGTACAATAAATAAATTTGATCGTCTATTTATTACAGTATTTGCATATCGCGATTTTTGCATCATTATTTAGCACCATTGTGTTACTCCTTCATTTGGTATGCTGGTGAACATTGATGTGCTATTTAACGCAGGAATGTGGCATAAAATTCTGTGCCTTATATTACTGGTTAACCAAATGCCATTGCGAATTAAGTTTTATTAAAATATCTATGATTTTATTTGTTAAAATTTTATCCCAGGCACAGGCTAATACACAACTTTAATAAATGAAATTCAGATGTTTCTGACCATTTTTAAAACAATGCATAAGCTCAGAAAATCCAATTCAAATTACATTTGCTCATATTTAATCATTTAAAAACTGGGAGTTCTGACCTACCGTCTCGGAAACTCATCCGCAAGTCGGAACAACATCAAAGGAAGAAGGTTGTAGCGAACAACGTTAACAGTGCTAATAATTAGAGCAAGTGAATAGAAATAATAATACAAGAGTCGGGGCTGAATCCATTCAACTGGTTTTTCACAAATGTTTGAATTTTCAAAAGAATATTAATAAAAACTTGAAAAACTTAAAACAACACAAAACTACTTAAAATAACTATAAAAATAAAATTGCAAAATACTAACAAATATTAAGATTTTTCCAAATATGAAACATTTTACGAGTTATTACAAATTCAATTGTGCTTATTGTATTTCACATGTGCTAAAATATAAATATTACTTGACTCAGTACAATGCACTTAGTGGTTTCTGCTCTCCAGTCATTATGAAGGCCGTAGTGAGAAAAATATTTGTTAATGCACAGACAGACAGCCGTAAAACGTTCCCATATTTAGCATATGCACCAAATTCTTCAATGATCACTTCTGCTGAGAAATTTGCAGGGAATATCTTTATCACAACGATAGGTGCAATGTCTAAATTACCCTACCAGCAAGCAAAAAGATATTTTCATCCTCTTCTTTCCAGATTAGTTTTTCCTTCTTCCAGGAGGATATTTCCTTTGGGACGTTGTTCCTAATATTCATAGACGTTTTATTGTCAGTTTATTCTTTTCTTCTTTTCTGAATGAATTATTTTAAACACCAAGAATGGTCTTATCTCTTGAAAATTCATTTTTTGCTTTTAATTTTTTTATTCTTGTATTCTAACATTTAGAAATAAAAATTCCTCCGTGCGGGAGCCAACTATTGCTTCTTTTCTCTTAGCGATTTGTTAAAGACTGCTATTCTAGAACTATTAGTAACCAACTAATAAGGGAGGACTTGTTATTTTCTGCTAACGAAGATGTGGAAGCAAATATGTAAAAGAGCAAGAAAAGATGTGACTTACGCAGATTTTGCAATTCAAGCGGAAGAAACTTCCCTTTGCTTATTTCTAAAACAAGAAGTGAAGGAAAAGAAGAACAGGAATAAGTATAATATACCCATTGTATGTCTGCGAATGACTAGACTTTTGTTTCCTGTTTAACTGTTGCTCTTTGTCATCGAGATTTTTCTGTCAGATTTTTGCCAGTAAACAATTTCTCCACCCACTCTTGCTGTCCGCAGTGTAGGGGAACAGTAAACGTAGCGGTTATCTATACTAGCTCGATCCAAAGCTCGATTAACCGCAGAGCTGTACGGTTGCATTAACCGATAGTTGCCAGTAATGAAATCCCGTTGGTTTTAGCAGTTAATTCACTCATATTAAGCAAAACACTGAGATGGTTAGTCGTTCATGGGGCTAAAAATAAAACCAAGTAAAATAAACGTTACAGGAATTTTACTCTATAGCTAATACACAACCGCGAAAAAACAATACCTTGTCCACATGAGTTTAGGTTCTAGGTTTTCCTGTGTGCTTGTATTTGCGCGCACTCAAGACAAGCTTCCAAAATTTTCCCTTCCTTGAAAAAGCAACGGGAATTCCTTATTCATTTGCATCAACACATTAATTCCGTTCATCGTCTTGAAGATCTTAGTCGTTGGCACGAGGTGTCAAAGGCCTCCAAAGCCTGTAAATGTTTCTTAAGCATCAGTGTGTGAAACGTTTGTGTAACAAATAGCAAAATAGTACAAAGACAGGCTATTTTACTCAATCTGGACAAATAAACAGTCGTAAATATGTGTTTGTTTAGTTATATAGCACTTCTGTCCCAAAATTATAGTCTCATTTCATTAGAGAGGTTTTTATTGACAATGAATGAATACAGACATTTATACCGGGTGTAACATTAACATATGGTCGAACTTTAAACTTTCCTCACACTTAGAAAAAGAAAATGTGTCACATGGACATGGGCCGGAAACGCCTTATTTGCATGTTGGAACTCGTTTTCTACAACACTTCATAGTACATAATCATGGAAAACACACAATGACAGAACGTACCAGCATACCACATGAAACTCTTTCTTTCATGAAATGTTCAAAATGTCCTCTTAGTTTCTTCTGGTTAAGTTGCAAATCTTAGGTTCACCGCCAGTGTTTTGTGTTTCATTTGAACGAAGGTAATGTTGATGCATGTATCAATGCTAGCGGAGGGCATTTTGCACATTCCTGTAAGAAAGAATTTCATGAGGTATGCTGGTACGTTCTGTTCATGTGTGTTTCCCATAGTATGAAGAGTTGTAGAAAAGAGTTCTAATATGAAGTTTCCGGACCGCCCATGCTCATACAACACATTTACTTCTTCTACGTGTGAGGAATGTGTCCTGAGAGTTTGGCCATACCTTATTGTTACACCCGGTAGAGAGTACTGATAAAAATGATGAGTACACGGTATTAGTAATATTCTAGTCCCTCAAAATGGCGTACAGCAGCACGGGCGGAGATAATGCCGGGATTGCAATGAAGAAATGAAGGCAAATAGCCCTGTAGTTGTAAACTCTGCTTACCCACGTGAGGTAGTTTGTAGCAGTTCTTCCCATTAACCTCCATATATTCAATCAGGCCAGGAATGTCTCCGCAGCAAAATCTTCGAAAGCCTTCACAATAATGGTAACATGTGCATCTGCTGTAGATGTTACTTTGTGTTGGAGAGACTGTATGGCAAAAATGTTCAGTATTTTTCTTTATCAGATCTCTCTTTGCAAGACCGCCATGGGTGACCGAGGTCGTTAAGGCACGGACTCGAGAGCGGGAGGGCTGAGGTTCGAATCCCACCAGGACCGTCCTCCCTGACTGAGGGTTTTTCCAGGTTTTCCTCAGTCCTCATAAATGGTAAATGCCGGGGAGGTACCCTAAAACTTAGGCCTGGAACGTTTCCTTCCTTAAAATTAAATCCTTTCCCAATTTATCATTTCATCTCATGTATCATAAGTGTTCCACCGCCTGTGATACCTCAGTAGTAAAAACAGACGTTAAACACCATTCATTCTCTTTGCAAGACATCATTTTTTGCTATCACGAACAAGTGACCTGAAATGGCCCGCAGCTGATCTGCAATATCTTTCGATTTTTCCATTATTTGAATATTGCACTCCTCTTGTCAACATAGCATTCCGGTGTATGTCAACAAATCTTCAAATTCATGAAATAGTCACTGCAGTTGCTTAATGCAGTTCTGAACTGAACACCCCAACACTCTACCCAGCGTAACAATCGTGTTTCCTATGCTCTAGATAGTCTCTAGTTCGATGTTCTGTGCATATCTAGTTCTTCACTTACGTTCCTAGAGCGATTAAGGCCGTTGATGAAACGTGATTGTTATTTTGGGACCGAGATAGTATTTATTTTGTAATATAATAAACATTGGAAACATTATTACATTTAATATTCGCGTTAAGACTGAAAAAAATTCATGTTCAAAATGATTTCCCTTGCTCTTTTTTATTGCAAAATCAGACCATTGATAACAGATAAACAATTATTATACTAGGGTATGTGAACCAAAGTTAGCACGTGTTCTCAAGGTGGTCCGTTTGAGAGATGTGTTAACTCGATAATTCAACAGTAAATGACAGCACATTCTTATAACTGATCCCTAGCGATGTATGCAAAAAATGTAGTTGCTCGGAAGATCAATAGTTATTTAATCAACTCATTCTGTCGAGAGAAATAATGGTGACTAGTAATTTTGAGATTAGTAAAAAAATTTAATTTTTGTACTCTTAAATTATGAAAGTTTAAGTTATTGTTAAATATGTTTGATATCTTCAATATTCCCTTTGAAACACATGTATTTACAAATTTAGAATGTGGTTGGGAGTATGGGAACTAGCATTCCACTTAACTGTAGAAATCACATTTTATACAAATTTACTGTGCACATCTGTTAAACAATTCAATTATTATTGATGAGTTACAAAGCTTTTGGGAAGTAAATATACACTAAATTTACACAACTTCATTAAGTAGAAGTATCACGGCATTTATATATGCAAATTTGCTTTAACGCAACACATGTAAATTAAAAGATAAAAAATAGCGTTGAATGTTCTAAATTAGATTTATTTGCTTCCACTTTGGTTTTTCTAAAATTAAAATCACTAGCATTCAACTATTCAATGCACAATAACATCTTAGTAAAATCAGAAAAAACATATGGTCGCTGATTTTGAGGACGGTGCATTTTTTATCGTATTGTTATTTAATTTTTGTAACAATGAATGTTTCTAATTTATTTTAGATTAAAAAAAGCATTTTCAGAGACAACGACTCGAAAAGAAGGAAAACTATGAGCAGGTTTAACATAGAACAAGTCAATGAAGCTATGATTGCTGTTTTGAAAAAAAAAAACTATTAGTTCAAAATAGTTGAAAAGTTTAAAACCCCTAGAATTACAGTTAGAGACCACCTTGCTTCCTCTGGCAAAAATAAAATTAAAGTAAAAGAAACTACCTTAACACGAGAACAAGAGAATAATTGGTTGAAGTAATTCAAAGAATGTGAAGATAAGAGATCAAGCATAATGGTCTACAGATATCAAAGAAAAGCTGGTATTGTCATTTATGCAAAACGTGCCGTTGAAACTGTAACCGATGCTTAAGATATGTTCATTAGTAGCGTGAAAGAATTTCTAAACTGGATAATATAGGGGGGGGGGGGGGAGAGAAAAAAAAACAGTGCGAGATGTTCACACTGTGCAAATTCTAACCAAAACTGGTATATTTTCATTCTCCTATTTTTTTTTTTTTTTATTTTGATGATAATAATATATTATAAGTCAGTCTGTTGCTTGTTTCAGAATCCTGGATATAATTTTTAACATTTCAAAAGATGGGCCTTTGGTTTATTTGGTTCTCAGATGGCTCATAACGTATTATATTTAAAATTCGCATAGGAAAGATTACTTGAGGATTTTGAATATAAACACCGCCACGGGTGGCCGAGGTCGTTAAGGCGCGGGCTCGTGAGGCTCGAATCCTACCAGGACCGTCCTCCCTGACTGGGGTTTTTTCCAGGTTTTCCTCAGTCCTCATTACTGGCAAATACCGGGGAGGTACCCTAAACTTAGGCCTGGAACGCTTACTTCCTTAAAAAAATATCCTTTCCAGATATATCATTTCATTTCATGTATCATCAGTGTCCACCGCCTGTGGTGCCTCAGTAGTAAAAATGGGCGTTAAACACTACTCAAAAAAAAAAATGAATACAAACATACTAATCAGTAAAGAAATGTAAGATTTAAATTTCCCAAAATCACACATTTATCCTTTTAAATATAAACATAAAATTTAAAACGCATATAAATATACTAACCAGTGTAAAAATGTAAAATTTAAATTTAAAAAAATCAGAAATTCGTCCTTTTAAATGAAAAGATAAAATTTAAAAAAATAAAAGATTAAGTATGCCATATTTGGTTCGCCTACCTTATTGTAACACTTTTGTCATTAGTTCTGCTAATAATGAAATAGGCAGCATCAATTTATTAACTATACATTTTAGACATATAACAAAATAATTACCTCAACGTATGGACGCTTTTAAAGCAAATAAACTTTCGAAAGACTAAAAGTTATTATAATTATCATAATTGTGGAGATTTATTATTATGATAACTATAATTTAAACATTAAAATGCAATTTTCTTTAGCATTGCATTTTTATGGTACAGTGCTACCTTCTTTTTCTATGACTAACTACCTTCTTGTATTAGAACTTACAAGCCAGTGACGAGGCCAGTCGCCCGTAGGAAATTTTTATTATCTCTGGAAACACATACCAGCATTGAGGGACTGGTAATTTCAATGTCAAGGCTGCCTCGAAGACACCACAAACACAGAAAAGACGCAGACACAAGTGGAATGAAGATGACCGATGAAATGGAAGGTAAATCGTAGAGAAACACTAACCTGGCATTTGCCCTATTTTTAAGTGAACCAAGAAAAGTCAGAGAAAACACTGTCATGTTAACCAACCGTAGGATTTGAACCTGAAACCTCCGGAATACAAGTCTCAAGCTTTACTGCTTGAGCCAACCCGCTTGGTTGCTGAGTACATAGATACATAAATTGTTAACTTTTTATAGCTAAGATCTTTGTGGTTTGCTTTCATAATTCTCGTATTTCAAGCTATTTTCTTGCGCTACACATGAGGCAGTGACGGACAGTGTATTATGTTTGCCTGCCTACTGGTTCCCTTAGTTTTAATTAACAATTGTTTGATCTGGGCTTTGGAACGAAATCCCTTTGCTATTTTTGTTTGAATACCATTGCTGTGCTAATTCCGCTATACGTAGAACAGCGTGCAGCTGACGGGCGGTATGTCCCATTACTACCAGACGCGGTGGCCCACGTTACATATTAATGACATCAACATTACGTCATGTTAATTCTCTGTTGCTCCCGCCTCTCCCAACACACTACTGCTCTTGTATGCACGAGACTAGGCACCACTCTAAGCAAAATCTGGGAACTGCGTTACGTTGCATTTCATTCCATTTATTTCACAAGAATAAAATTTTTATTTCTCTAGAACGCGTGTTTTGCAATGCCTTCAACGGAAGACGTAAAGAGGAAAACTTAATGCAAGAAAAATGCAAACAAAACGCCATTTATCTACCACAGTTAGAATAAACATTACAGAAATGAGGAAAATTGAATCTATTTAGGATTAAGTTCATTGCATATAAATACATTTAAGTTGGGTCTAAACCAAATTTTCTCGATACTGGATATCAAAGCTTCTTTAGTCTCGTTACGAGGTATTTGCATATTTTTATCAAATAAAATACTAATTTCTCATTTTATTATTTTTAAAAGATTAATATAGCAAGCAGACAGACAGGAATTTCCTTATTCACGTATTATATTTTTATTACAACACATTTTACAATTACACTGATGAGACCCTGGAATAGTTCAAGATGCGAAAGCATCTCTTTAAATCTAGCTAAATGTGTGTTGTCTTTGCATATCATGTGCTATTGTCCTGTTAATTAACTCTATCGATTATCTAGTGGTTTACATCTGTCGGTTTGTCCACTGCTACGATTTTAATTTGGCCGAATGTTCAGCAAAAACAATATTATGAACTGAAGTGGCATAGTACTTTAGATTGCTAGTATTGTGAGATTTTTTCAACTAGTGAAAAACTCTTTTTACAAACGCAGAAAATGGCGCGATTACTTCTCACAGGATTGAAACCGTTCCTCCGATCCACCTGCACTAAAATATAATTATCATGTGTATTTATGTAAGCCCAATCTTCGTACCTTGGCATTGTAATTAGTAAAATAAACGTGATACATGTTTGTGTCATAAGGTGCAACTCTAACGTAAGAATTGTAAATAGAGGAGACCTTGGTGTTTCTCCGTTGCAGTAGCTAAAGAGTCAACAGGGTGATAAAACCATAAAATAGTGAAAAGAGGAAAACTGAAGGTCACGTGCACGGCACTGTTCTTCTTTTTAAAATGCTTCGCAGGGTGAATAAATGGAAAGACTTTTAAACACTCTGAGGGGGGAAGCTTTGACCCCTAACGGCTGCAGTACCGCTAGCATTTAAAGCTATACAACGCTGACGTATATCTTAACACTTTCAAAAAATAGGGAATGATACGCACTGCAGGTGAAATTGAATCATCCAATGGAAAAAGTATGTTTAAATTTTTAAAGAAAGGCGCGAGGCTTAAGTGTGCCTTTCTGGCTTCTCATAGCCAACACTTTTTTTTTATTTGAAATTGAAATATAAAAGAGGCAGTCACTCCGCTGGGGCATTCGGCTTTCAGTTTTCAGCTCATTCAGTTTTCAGCAGGCAGTTTTAAGTTTTATACATGGTGAGACACAAGCAGTTTTGAAGTCCTCCAGTTTTATGCATTCAGTCCACTTACTCTTTTCAGTTCCACTCAGTTAAGCAGTTCGTAGTACTCCTCCATAAGTTTCACACGCGGCAAGTAAGTTTATATTCAAAGTAACCAAGTCTATCATAGGCAAAACACCAAAGGACGCCATAGAATTTGGACATAATAGGCTACGCAATTATATATTGTGTCGTATCGCGTCTCATTTACATTATTGAATCTCTCTCCCGATCCTGTTGAGTCCCAATCAACTAATAGCGGAATTAGCCTGATATTGTAACCGTTGAATCGTAGGCACAACGCCGAATTGACTAACAATCAACCTAGGAAACCAATACAAATTGGCATCACGACACTAGGCCACTCAACGTCAACGGCAGATCGCTTCAAGATTGGTCTCCAACCTGGGGCACTAGCCGGAGCCGTACCAAACGATCTCAAAATTTGGCGCCCAAAGTAACTCCCATACCAAAACGCGCCATAATTTGGCTCACCAACGAGCAAACAACAACAACAATAGCATCCCATGATAAAATCGCCTCAAGATTTAATTGAAAATAATTCCAAAGTTCACATATATTATTGGAAAAAGGCACAGTACAAAACACACAATTTTCTATCACTTCAAAGTAACACTTGACTAGGTAGAATGCATATTCAGTTTTCATGTTGCAGACACTAAAGTACGATTGTTATTGTTACAGTAAGTTACAGCTGAACGGACCACATGATATGTTTACCAAACGGCTGTATTATTGTTGGTGTGATTCAGCACTGAATCATACTGGAACGTTGTTTTTCCATATTTGAAATGAATATACAATATTACGTTCGAAAATACCTACTTCAAATTCAACGTTTTATTGCACTGGTACGCAACTTTAAAGGAAATATATAGCTCAGTCATATTGTGCACAAATCATCTGCAGATATACTCGTATAAACAAGGTGCGCCGCTATTATTACAGGATCAGGCTTAGAAACGCAACACTTTCTTGGTACCTGCTACCTAATATAGAAGCTTATAAATGAGATATGTGTTTCTTGCGATGTCTTTAAAACAATATCTATCTCATGTACATGGATATCGTTCGATATCAATATCTCTTGAGTATCGAAGGCATCGAGAGTATCACTAACCTATTTCTAAAAAGTTGATACTATTAAAAAGAAAACATAAAAATGTGGTGCTTATAATATTTATAAATATTTTATATTTAAAGTTTTACATACTTTTTCTTTTAATTTCGTAGCTACTAAGTAGCTACTTTTTGTTTACATGTGAACAGTTACATTTCCTTTTAGCCCTATAATTGTTAAGTTATTCTGTATTATAAAACAAATCTCCCTTCTGTCCCAGTGAGAGCATATTTGTACTATTTAAGATATTAAAAGTAGCATTAACCACTAAATTGACGCCATCTTTATAACTCAATCTTTGTAACACCTCTCGAGCTTTTCACTTCCTTCTGGGCACAAGTAGGCAATACATTTCTAATGTCATCTCAATTGTGTACTGAATATTAAGAATAGCTTAGGCAGTGTCACACACGAAAAACTAAGCTATAAACAATGACCAATGTTGAGTAAGTAAACTCCTTTATTTCAGTAGCAATTTACCTTTAAAAATAAATGTATGAGTATGCCAACTTCTGAGTGCAGCAAAAACGTATTTCGCTCATAAAGTTGTAAACAATTTTTTTTATCCTAATTAGAAAAATAAGAGGTAAAATAATGCGCCTGAAGCATAAGGTGACACTGAAATTCTCACATTAGTACCCGGAGGACAGAAGTGCAGCCAACTTTCTAAACGCGTGCTTGTTGGCTGAACTACTTTATACTGAATGACGGATGTTATAAAGAACCAATTAGGAAATAGAACTTGAATGGTGAGAGGAAACATGAAATTATACAATATGAAAGGACAGAAGCTAATAAATACAGAGCGCAACAAGGAAGTGTGCAGGTTTTCCAAGAAGAATGTCACAAAGGAAAGATTATTTTTAGGATGGACGATTTGAGGCAGAGAAATATACTTTTGTTACGTGAGTCTTGCTCAAGGCTGGTCCTTTGTATCTACACCTCCAAACCGCCACGGGTGGCCGAGGTCGTTAAGGGGCGGACTCGTGAGCGGGAGGTCTGGGTTAGAATCCCGCCAGGACCGTCCTCCCTGACTGAGGTTTTTACCAGGCTTTCCTCAATCCTCATAACTGGCAAATGCTGGGGAGGTACCCTAAACTTAGGCCTGGAACGATTCCTTCCTTAAAAATAAATCCTTTCCCAATATATCATTTCTTCTCATGTATCATCAGTTTCCACCGCCTGTGGTGCCTCTGTAGCAAAAACGGCCGTTAAACACTATTCATTCATGTACGCCCCCAATGAGGGCATCACCATGAGGAAGAGACGAAGGACATTACGTGGATCGTGCCTCCTGGCTGTACCGAGCAGTCGATGTAAAACAAAGTACCTAAAAATTAACCTGACTCGCCGTTCGGCTGGAGGCGATTACTTCGCCCAGGCGCGCAGCTCCCAGATTCACTGGTAAATCGGCCTTACCTTGCCAAAGACCTACTCAGTGTTAACCGAAGTTAACCGGCGAGTTATCAGTAGGGGGGGGGGGGGTCAACCATCATCCCTGCGACAAACAGCGCTTGAGGACTTAACGAGCATGGTACACGCCTAAAGCACTCCCAAGTGGCACAATGCAGTCGCAGGTACACAATTTTCCGTAGGTCGCGGGACCACATACCCCACAGAGTTCAACCCATCCGGACATTCCCCGAGAACAGGGACTGGAACAGTCCAGCCTTGCGTACTTCTAGTAACGTTAGAAGTACCATGGGGGCCCAGAGTCCGCAGAGCTCGCACCGGAGCATCTGAAGAGCAACGACCGAAGTCGCAACGAAGGAAACACTGAGTGGCCATGACTTGTGGGGGGTTAATGTTTCACGAACGCATATGGGGTCCCTAACATGTTTCTAGATACACTCGACGCCAGAGGAGTGCTCGCCTGAATTGTGTGAGCCTCCCAGAAGGTCCGCTTCCAGATGTCGCAGCCAAAGCACAAGCCACCATCACACTACGCCAGCCCATCCTTTAAACTGAACCAATGGATGAAATGTGAAAGCAAAATTGGTGAAATAAATATCCAGCTCTGTATTGACCAAAGTGACCAGGGGTATGCACGAAAAACCCCAGGTCAGGATGGCTAGCCCAACGGAATCCGGGACCTCCTGCGAGTCTGAGGCGTTACCGTCTAAGCCACCCTGCTGGGTATCTTTAGTACTAAATAGCCTTTTGCAAACTCCACATAGAAACTGCTAAAAAAAAACTGAAGATGAAATATACATAAAACATGCGAAGTGAAAATGGCACCCAGAAAGGAAGGGTATAATTTAACGTATATAAACAACAACAACAACAACAACAACAACAACAACAACGAAAATTGGCCTATATAAACGGATTATTTCGTATTCCTTTCTCCGTGGTCAATCTTTATGAAGGAGGTCTAAAATATAGTTTGTATTAATTATAAGTTTTCAAAGTTTTTCTGTATCATTAGAGTTGACTTACAGTATAACTCCATACTTCGTTATTAGTATATACGAGGACGGATCTTTCACTAATACACAACATTTTTTTTAAAAAAAAAAAGCTTTAGTTAAGACAAAATAATTCATACACAATGAAGCCACGTCACTTAGCTACTTTTCATCAAAGGAGCTAAGTCTCTCAACACATTTCTCTTATCGTGGCACTTGTTTCAATATGCTCTGTTCATAGAACTCAGTCTTTTGGGAATCTGCGCACAACCGATCGCACTTCCTCGTCAGAGCTGAAGCGTTGGCAACATAGGAATTTCTTCATTGAGCCAAACAGATGAAAATCTGAGGGTACAAGTTATGGACTGTATGGTAGGTGCCGGAGCACCTCTCAATCAAATTTCACAGCATGGAGGCGAACATTTTCTTGAATTTGCAGCGTTGCGTTTGTCACGAAGGGGACAGCGCAACTTTACCAATGTTCTTTCATATGATGCAACATTCACAGTGGTCATTTATGTACAAGTAAGAAATTCTACCAACAGAGCACCATGCATATCCCAGAACACGGTCACTAGAACATTTTTCGCAGATTGCGTCACCTCGGATTTCTTCTTTGCCTGGAGACCGTGTTGTTTTCACTCCATTGAGGCGTGTAATGGTACGCCCATGACTCATCACAAGTTAAGATTTCTTCCAGAAAGGCATGCCCTTCTTCAGTATAACGCCGTAAATGGACCAAGCATATCAATATTCGCTCTTCGCCCACTTTTCTAGTCATCTGTCAGGTTCTTCGGCTCCCAGTGTACACTAACTTTACGAAAATCAATATTACATGCATGATATCGTACACCGTACCGTATGAAATATTGAGCAACTTTGACAAAGTTTGCGGATGGATCTGCCGGTAGTTCAGAATTGCATTCCCAATGGCTGTGACGTTCCGTTGAGTTGTAGCTATCACTGGTTGTCCGGAACGTGGCTAGTCAACAAGGATCACGCAGTCTCCCTCAAAGAATATGCACCACCTGAAGGTGCATATACGTTCCCCATATACGTTCAACATTTCCCTTCTATTTAACTCGGGTTTTTGTCCTTTCGTGCACAAAAAAAGAACTACACATCTTTGCTTTTAACGAGCCGACGATAATAGCATGCCCGCCATCTTTGTGACGTAGTTCCTGCTTCTATACTTGACGGAGCAACGTCTGCAAAACTTCACCATCTCAGCTATAAAACATGCGGGGGGGGGAATATTGTGCGTTACATAATGATCTACCCTCGTACATACACAAAATATAAATTAATTACTCTAGGGGTGAACATAAATTCGAAAAAGAAATGTTACTTCACTGGAAACATTTTATGGCATTCACGAATATTCGAAGATTGTCAAAGATGCTATAATAGTTTTCAAAAAAGCAAATTGTAATGTTTATTAATAGAGAACCACAACTTTAGCAATAATGTTTGCATAAAATATCCTTTATCTTGTCATCACGATCCAAACAGGCAAGACATTCTGAATATATGTTAAGAAAAGGGCAGGTGAGTTGTGAAACACAAACACTATAACTAAAATATGGGATCATTCTGCTGCGTAAAGCAAAGCCAAAATAAAAGCAGATTACTGTGTACTCGTACTTCGACCTGGTCACTGCATATTAAAATAACGCCCGAAATTTTAAACCATTTTTCTTCTCGAGGTTTAGGTATGGGATTCGATTCCCGCCAGGACTGTCCTCCCTGACTGAGATTTCTTCCATGTTTCCTCAGTATTCGTAAATGGCAAATGCCGGGGAGGTACCCTTAACCTAAGCTACCCTAACCAAACTACTAATCCTAATCCGAACCTAAAAGGAAAGAAGCCTGAAATGCTTCCTTTCTTTAAAAAAAAGCTTTTACCTGTTTATCATTTTGTCCCGTGTAATCATCAACGTCCATCGCCTGTGATTTCTCAGCAGCTAAAACGGGTGTTAAACACCATTCAAAAAATTCTCGAGGCTTTGTGTGAGAATATTTTTCTTTAAATCTCTGACTGCAATATCTGATAGAGCTGTGTTATGTTTATGAAGAATGTGAGACGAAATAGCTATGGGTCGGGTTTTACGGTTGTCCAACTTGAGCAAACTGTAAAGAAAAGGAACCTTATTCTCAGGAAATATCAAGCAGCACTGCCATATAGCATGTGAGGTAAAAATTTCCCGAAGATACAAAAAAGTACGAAATCCCCGAGGATTACAACTAAGAATAGAACATTGCAATCCTAGAATCCTGAAACCTCATGAATCTTGAAAAAGATTCGAAATTCCGAAACTTGTGTCTTCGCGCTTTTTCATACTCAATTTTTTTTTAATTCTAAACTAAAAAGTATCACAACTTTAAAAAGGTTACTTTTAATTCTACTGACGCTTATTAGAAGCTTTCAGTCAAAAAAAAAGTTGATATTTCAGTGGTACTGATCAACAACACAATATTGTAGCTGCTCTTAGTATCACAGTATTTTCAGTACGCCATCTAGCGGAATCTTCCGAAGCGTTCTATTAAAAAGACTATCTAGCGCTGCGCTCTCTTGAACATTCTCGTAACTGTCAATAGTTCTGGAATTTAGATCAATACACGAATGCGGAAAACAGAGAACATGTATTTGTACTATTATTGTATTTCTAAAAGTTACCAATAATGAATAAATGCCGTCTTTCTACGCACTTCCTGAGTTCCGAATGCCTTTTCCCCTTCCCCTCACCCATTGCAGTTACCTGACAATGTCAGGAAGTCTCGCCCATTACATGTCAAGTCTATCGTATGATCTGGAAATGGCGAGTTTTAGCATTCTGACTTGCATGCTCTTGCCTCCATAGAATGTCCAGATCTCCGGAACGTGCTGGGGGAATACTGGCGGGAGGTCTGAAATTCGATTTGCACCAGGATCGACCTCCCTGACTGAGGTTTCTTCCAGGTTTTCCCGAGTCCTCATAAATGGCAAATGCCGGGTAGGTACCCTAAACAAGCCTGGAAAGCTTCCTTCCTTTAAAAATATCCTTTCCCAATTTACCGTTCCATTTTATGTATCATGAGTGTCCACCGCCTGCGGTGCCTCAGTAGTAAAAATGGGTTTCAAACTCTAATCAATAACAAAAATCCGTTGCTTCTAAATGGCTAGTTCTCCGTACGTGACCGAAGTACGATAACTGTTAAAATATTTTATTTGTAATATCTGGTTCTTCACTTTATGATATTGACATAAAATTTCTAGTTGTACTGATTTTTAAAGAAAGGGAACGTTCTTTTGAAGGACAAGTGTTAAAACTAATGGTTAATTTTGGGCAGTATTAAATGATTTTATTTAGTACTCTAAAGGGAGTTTTATCAAATGATTATATTTACTGTGGTAATATTTTAAAGGTGTTTTACTTGTTTAAATGTTATATTTCTGAGTAATATATTATACAGATTTCAATCTGAAAACTATTTTACATGTGCATTACCTTAATATTTATTATTATTTTACTAATTATTTTATTATTGTTCTCATTCTCCTGTTTTATGAAAGTATCTTTCTCTGGCCACATTCTGGGGCGTTTTCCTTCCAGTCTACTTTCAAGTGTAGAATTTTGTTTATTGCGTTTCAGAATAACCACACATAGCAATAAATAAGCGTATAGTATGATTTAAGTAGCTTGTGCATTTAATAACACATCTGTACATGATGTTAAGCTTGTTTATTATACCACTACATTAGAAAATCACTGTGATTTTATCATTTTGCAACACAAGCTAATTCTTTTATCCGAGTATTTCTAACGTAGAAGCTACACATTTATCACATTCATCTAAGAGTGTATTTGCTAGTATTAAAACGCAAATATTGCAAATTCGCCTTCTTTGTTTACATAAAAACAGTTCTGGTTAAACTACGCTTCGTCTATATACAGCATCACTCTACTTTTCCCTACTTGCTGGTCCAAAGGGCTATGAATCAAGAGCACTGTCACTCAGCAAAGGGATGCAAAAGTTACATCAATTTTAACATATGTGACGGAAGTTTTATGAGAACGTCTGAAGAACGATTTGGAAGTGTGGGAAAGAGTAAAAGCAAAGTTTTCGTAAAGAGCTCTCTCACTTTCGAAATATATTCCTTTAAGGCTGGTTTACGAGTTGGCAAAAGAAACATTTCTCATAGAAGATCTCACTGTTCTTACTGCCATCTTCCAGTGGATATGACAAGCTTTTAGAATAAACGAGATTTTATCGCCGAGGAATTAAGCACACCAACCACTATGATGAGCAGGAACCGGCCAGAGCCGGATATGAACAGATAAGTTCTTGTCAATTCCTGGTTATCACCATAAACCTCATCCTATCAAGCTACTAGCTGTGTTCAGAATATTACATAACCAAACTGTTTCATTTAGCATAGTGCATAATGAAAACAAAATGCGAAACTCATGCTGTGAACAACCTTCATCATTGTTGTATTTGCGTCATTGTTGAAGTTTAGAATGAATACTTTACTGTAGACTATACTTGGGTAGACTATAATTCAAAATGCAGCAAACAGTAGCACTGGAAACAAGTTATTAACATAGAAGTATGGGAGCATACAGTCATTAATACGTATTCTATGACCAAGTACTGATATATATTGTCTTCGTTTTGTTTTTCCCCGCATGCACACCGCACTGACAGCCGAGAGCACATATCGCGGCTGTCCACACTGTTTACTTTTTTCTTTGTACAGAAAATGAATTTTCTCCTTCCCGAGCCAGTGGGCTGTAAGCCTTGTAGGGATGAAATTTTAGTTGTTTTGTAGCAGAATGTGCTGATGAATAGCATATTTTCAGGGTGGTTGTTCTAATCGAGCAGCAGTATCTCCTCTCTTAATACATGACGCATGTGTCTTATTTTCCGCTCCTGTTGTTTCGAATTTAAGAATGGTTTTATACAATGCAAACCTGTCAGGGGAATAAACTTCTAGATAACGATTTTACATTTCTGCATGACAATGAGCAGCTGATTCATTTCTCAATTTAATTTACAGCAAATGGAGATGCGTTGTTCCTTGTTAAATCTTTAAACTATGACAAACAGAGAAATGAAACATTGTTCCGAGGCTAAACAAGTAATAACTGACCTTGTCGGCAACAATATGTATCCCTGAGTGTCGGTACATGCAACTGTACCCTCCCAGCTTCGGACCCAGTTCGCGTGCGAGGAAAAACAAAACGAAGGTCCGAATTATTTATGGTCTAAAGGCAGTCTATCGCTGCTGTCGATTTATTTAATTTTCAAGTAAGGTGCTTCTTTCTTGATTCTGTGACGCACACTGCTTGCGACTGAAATTGTGTCGCGTTCAAGAATTTTCTCATGTGTGGATAGGGCACAAGCTATCGCAAGTCATAGACAGCAGGTAGGGAACCAAATGAAGCACCCAAAACGATGAAAATAGCAGAATGCTTACTTTCCATTGTCTGTTCTTAGCCTGCAATGAAGAAAAGCACGCCCGCCTATTCAGTATGTATAGGCAATGCAACTGAAGCAGCGACCACTAGAGGCGCCACACGACAACCTCCAAATGATTCCAGTAGTTAGTGGTATTATTAATAATGATGGAACGCACCGATCGTTCTTTCTCCCCATATTCACACGCCGATTTCATTTTGACGCCACAAATTCCTGAAAAGAAGGATAGCGTACCTTTCTTTGATTAAAAAGTTTCTTTTCGTGTTCAGAGTGTGGTACTTGAGTGTGAAGCGTGTTTACGCTATCTGTTATTAAACAACCAGTCCATCAATTTTCGGTGGCATTGGTAAAGGTCTAGAAAAGAATATGAAAAACGAAGTCCTCTCTAATTACCATAATCGTTACCGTAAATCGTAAATAGTCTTAAAGTCAGGGGTTTCAGCATCGAATTAAATGCCCTGTTGTTCTCAATATGTGGTGATTGTGTCTAATGCTGACCACATTGTTAATATTAATAAGATCTTTAATAACACTAATTAAAGGTAATGATACAAATGGTGTCAACAACCCAAACACATTTTTGTAGTGTTTTTTGAACGCAGCAGAATATGTGCCTTTAAGTAGCCCATAATAGGTGTTATTGTAGATAAGCCGAACATTTGTCACAAATTAATTGAACTATTATTGCCTCATATGGCTAGTAAATCAGTTTTACAGCGTGGATAACGAAATTCATGGAAAATGAGTGGATTAATTTGTCCATTGTTTCTACGACTAATGTTTAAACGTTCTCATTAATGAGAACCGCAGAAAATCCTTCCGAAAATAAAATAAAATTATAAAAGAAACGTTCTTTAGTAATAACTAATTACATCAGTACTAAATTATATCTATCACAGAAAATAATATATAAACACCAACATTTAAATATGTACAAATTAAAGAATATACACTTAATTAAGGGGGCAAGATACGTCAATAACAGTGATTACTTAGAAAGTGAATAGAACATTCATCCAGTCAAGCATCATCGTGTGACAATAATAAAACTCCTCTCCTTCTCTTAAAAAATAAATAAGATTGATTGATTGATTTATTTATGGACGCTCTTTAACATCTCAGGTCATCAGCGTCCCATTCAACTCAGAGCGTGAAACGGCCGACAAATTTTGCTCAGAGGCCTCTCATTCAGGCTTGAGGTTCTTTTTCGTGCCGTAAATGTACGACACGGGCCCCACGGCTTTCCTTCTCTTCCGAAGGAAGCCATACTTAGGATTTTTACGCCCCGAAAAAATCCATAGGTCCTGGCCGCGTTCGAACCCGCGTTCTTGGGTTTAGGAGGCAAGTATGGTAATCACTAAACCACGAGAACCGACAAAAAAAATAAATAAATAAGGAAGGAAGGAAGGAAGGAAGGAAGGAAGGAAGGAAGGGAAAAAAAAAGAGAATACGAAAATTTTTCTAGTAATAAATTAATTTTACTATCCTTTGGTCTGTTTTAGTTTTCAGTTTTATTTAGTAAATACTAATGTTATAGTATTGTTCATAATTGTCTATAAAATGTTATAAAAACACAGTTTTAAGGTAGATACTTGAATACTTGTCCACTGAAAAACAGCGCTTTTCTTCAGTACTCTCAAACCGTCAGTAGCCAGGTAAAATATGCTAAAAATTGTACACATTTATAAAGTGATTTCTGAAAGCTAAATTTAATTCAAACAAATTAACCTAACAATTGATGGTTTTAACCCTAATAAGTGTGGACGTATCATATATATTTCATTTTCAAAATAGTTCATATCCTATTTTATAAATAATACAGAACATTTATAAAATGACGTATAACATATCATAAATAAACTATTTCACTAAACTTAATACGAAACCACAATTTTTAAAGATAGTTATTATCTGGAAAATTTACTAAAAACAGACATTTTAGTACTGTAGTTGACGGAGAAATATCTTTAGTAACAGCTCCCTTTTTCAACACCAAAATACAAAAGACTACAAAATAACTAACTAAATAAAGAACTTATTGTCATTCATTACATTTTATAAATTATTGTTGTAAACAACTGTTCATTAGGTATAGTTTTCTATTTTGAAAAAAAACGAAATTACATGAATATAATTATAAATGCAGGATATAAAGTTAATCCAAAGGAATTATAAGGGAAATTTCAGAGAACTCGTCTTGAATCTTGTGTCAAACTTTGCACATAAGATATTGATAGGAGATATGTTGACCAAAAATACTAACTGCTGATACGGATAGAAAGGGTGTGAAATTAAAGCTTCAACAAACATGTACAAAGTTAGTGGTCCATCCTTCTGACCCACCGCCACGGGTGGCCGAGGTCGTTAAGTCTCGGACTCGTGAGCGGGAGGTCTGGGTTCGAATACCGCCAGGACCGTCCTTCCTGACTGAGGATTTTTCCAGGTTTTCCTCAGTCCTCACAAATGACAAATGCCGGGGAGGTACCCTAAACTTAGGCCTGGAATGACTCCTTCCATAAAAATAAATCCTTTCCCAATATATCATTTCATTTCATGTATCATCAATGTCCATCGCCTGTGGTACCTCTGTAGCAAAAAACGGGCGTAAAACACAATTCATTCATTCATTCATTCATTCATTCATTCATTCATCCTTCTGCCCCGCCACTAATCACAAACAGTTTCATATCAGGTGACTACGCATAGCTGGTAACGGGCGAAGAGTGGAAGAAGGCTGATCAGCTGCTATGGAGTGCTTTCGAAACAACATAACATTCCATTAAGGTTTAACACATTCGTATGAACAACTAATGTTGGCTCTTTAATCTCCTCTATCAATATTTAACTATGTGTAAAGTTTGATATAAGGTTTCAGGTGAGTTCCCGAGTTTTCCTTTTTAAATTAACAATACCTTAATTATTTTTAATTGAAAAATATCTCACAGCTTATACAGTATGCAATAACAAAATAAAAAGAATAATTAAGTTTGATAAGGCATCTTTTTATTGTTAACCTTTAGGAAAACCTACCGACCGTAATTCTTTATTAATATTCTCAACTACTTAATAGTCTCTTTAATTAAAAAAACCATCAATCTGAAAAAAATACATATTTAAATTTCTTAAAGAAACAACCTCTAAAACCAAATCCTTAGAATAAAATCCAGTTATAAAGGCATTCCACACAACGCAAAATTAGAAATCATAAAACCGATCGCGGCCGGGTTTGAACCCGTGAACTTTGAGAGAGAGAGTGAGAGTGAGAGAGAGAGAGAGAGAGCGTTACCTCTAGACCACCTATGCTACAAACATACTTATACAGGGTAAATAAAAATGACAAATTCAGATCCATTTACAGATCTTCTTTAAAGCCTAACAACTGCTAGTTTAACATAAAAATTGACTTTTAGCAATATATAATTTTCTAAAAATGATAAGGGTTTCCTTGAAACATCCAAAGACCACCAAAACTATCTCAGAATAAATATAATAAAATTTACTCGTTGCGGCGGCAAATTTTAATTTTACCTTACTTAACCAATAAATTACCTCTCACATTTCGTAATATGGGTAATTAATCCGGGAATAAATTACATCTGATAGAAATCATTTACATTATTTAATTTCACAAAAGTACGGAAAAAATTAAAAAGAGTGCCGAAATTTTGTATTCTTATCAAGTATTCAAGGAAGCTGTACTTTTTGAAAGGTATTTTGTTGATTGAGTTAATTTGACTTGATGATAAACATAAACCATCGCATGATTTTTTTTAATTAGGCACTGATTGGTAGATCAGAGGCTTCAAGATAATCCTTTGTTATTTTATTCAGTTTACGGTGGCATCCACTTCCGTTCCCATTACCTCCCAATTCGTAATTAACAAATCACCCATGAAATTGATATAAGCACAATTAGAAACATGGCCATTCGTAATCGCGTTTGAAGAAAATCACATCGATGTGACGTATGAACTTGACAGCCACGTGAAGGAATGGCGGTGCTGCAGCGGAAATGCTTTTGCAGAGTCTACCACCCAGAATGGAAGAGCTTGCACATTCGGAGCTCACAGGCCAATGATGGAAACTCGCCAATAACATAAATAGACTGCAGGAATCGGAACTGATCTGTATCACATCACATTCCCACATCATAGGGTTTTCCTTATGCACTTTCCTACCATCATTTATTTACCCAAAACCAAAACAGATCTTTTCATTTAAAAGCCTAGAATGTCAAGAAAAGAACACGAAAAATTTTTGAGAAGTTTAAGAATTCATTCATACTTTGTTATTGCTGTTCCTGCATATACCTGACTTTTATTTAATAATGCGCCAGCATGAATAACTACTTACATTTAATTTAAACAAAAACACGTCAATTAGAATTGAGCAAGAAGATGGAAATCAATGTTTGTTATATTTTAGGTTTCACTTCCACACGTCCAACCACTACACTTAAGGAGGGTTCAATTATTAGCACCTTTTTTTACTCTAACTTTGCCTGGCAATGTGAATTGTTGTTTATCTTGTTTGAATTTGTGCAGAATAAACAGACGTAAGTTAATTGTAGGATGAAAACAAAATGTACTTTGGGTTAAATAACAATTATTATCATTACAACATTATAGTCTATTTAGGAAGTTCTGATTAATCCACTTACATTCCGTTGTAGGGTATACACTATTTTGAAACAATTTATTTGACCAAAGTCAAATTATTATATTAAATACTTAATAATTTTATGTCAAACAATCATGCAGGTTGTCAAGCAGCGTTATATAACAAAGGATGTGGCGTTAATTTCTTTAACAATTAAGTATTAAAAGGTAGGTGTGTCATTTGAAATTTAAATTTTAAATTGGAAATGACTGGGGGTTAAAGCCTAAATGTTTAGTCAACACTGGTTTTAAATTTTTCCTAAATAATTTATTTAAAATTCTTTATATTAAATTTGAGTTAAATGGGTAGAGATTCAGACTGGGAAGTTTTGAAATTAAAAACCTGCACATTTAAATAAACCCATTTAATCAATATTTACAGTTCTTTATATACACTATTATTTATAATACTCGTGTATATTTAAGAATAATGCTAAATTTTTTATTTGCAACAATAAATCAATGTAAGTTTAGTACTATTCGTGATATGTTCTCTCTAAATAAAAAACTATTAATGTAACACTAGGACTTTTCATGCCCGTTTAGGTTGATATTTCTTTATATTTATCAGTATATATGTGTGTGTGTGTGTGAACAAATCTTGAAAGTTAGAGTAGATATTTAATTAACACCATTGATTAGTTGTCCAGACATTGTTTTGCAACTTTACAAAATTGTTTTAATAAAAACATGTTTTAAGAAAGCTCATAACGTGTAAACAGTCTCCACAGAAATATGATGAAAGGGAAAACGATCATTCATGTCTACCAGGAACAGTTTTTTGTAGCTGTGAGTACGTCATTTATAAGTTCGGTTGAATATTTCTACAATTTCCCTCTTAAGATTGAAATTATTGTTCATAAAATAACATTGATTGGTATGTTTTCAAAAGAAAAACCTTGTACAGAACTAACTGAAATAATAATATAGGAGTTTAAACAGACGTGATGTAAATAACGATACAAATTGTAAATGTGAAGAAAACGATAATCTTCCTGTTGATCATAGTGTTACAGTAGAGTGATAAAACGCTAGATATGTAAACTAGTTTCAAACTGCTGTAATATTTTCTCTCAAAGAATTAGTACAGATATTAGAATGAAAGATAAAAGATTAAACAGTCTACTTATTTAAATAAGTAAAATTTGAGGTAACTTTCTTCACTATAATCATTAGTTTATTATTAAATTAATATTCTGTTAATCATGTGCAACATATCTCTTTTTAGCACGCAGAACCAAGAGTTTTAATTAACTCCTAATGTTTACTAAAATATTTGAAAGTTTAATTTTATTACCATATTTAATTATTAATTTAAAATATTCTTTCTTAAATGATACAGCTTTATTATGTTACAATTAGTTTCTCATACAGTTCATAGTGCAATGCGTAATAGGTGAAACATTGCGAGCATCCAAAATTTCGGTTTTCCTGGGGATGCTAAAGAAACGCTTTAAAATATCTATAAAAGTACACAAGTTTCAAGTTTCATGACCAGCGCAAATAATATCGTAAAATTATAGAGTGATTATTGGAAAACCTTAAAAATAACCTAATATAACATGCACCATTATTATGTAAATATAAAATTAACGTCAGTAAATTACAAAACATTGTAGTCATCATTAACAACTAGGCATAATCCTCTTCTATACTTCTCAGTGCATCACTTCGTAACATACAGCCAGATGAAATATGAGAGATGTTACAAGGAAACACACAAAGAATAATGCTACCGCGAAATGAAGTAAGCACAGAAAGATAAATAAAACTAGGAGAATTAAGAACTCGCTAAATTATATAAATTTAAAACGATGTTCGAAACAGTCACCTATAGTAGTAAAACCTAAAAGTTCAACTATAAAAGAAAAATAAAAAATCAAAGGACTTGTGCCAGAAAAATGATGATTTAAAATTGATATAGGTTTAATAGTATTTATTATTTTTCTTATAGTGCAGGGTTTAGGTATCTATACAAAACCTAACAAGTTCAACTCTTAAAATTGCAATTGCAATGCAAAGTTAATTATGAATTTAGTGATATAATTATGATTGAAAACTGGAACATAAAATACTGTTGAATATTGAAAATGTTAATAGTGTTTTTCATAAATGTCAGTTATAATTTCTAGCAGATTTGTAAAATTGTGGTTTTAAAACATTTAAGCCTTAAGTTTATTTTGGTGGTTAGAAAAACAAGATACTTTACTTAGCTGCGTAATTTTTTTTCAAGTTTGTTATGAGAATTGCGTAAGAGCAAAGATAAGTGTAGCACGTGTTTGTAATAAGAAACTGTTCTCAAAACACCATAAAATATCACGCTAGTTTTAAAAAATATTTCTTGACTCCAATACTCTTACTGGATAAACGAAGGCTTTTATACCAAAACTGCTTTTTATATGATTTTTGGTGTCTATCTGTTTCCATATTTGTTTCGTAGCATATTTTTAAAAAGTACAACTATTTTCAAGAATGTTGACAAAAAAGCTATTTTAAAACTTATTTACTGGAAAATAGTTATAATTTTTAGTTTATGCAACTACTTTTCAAGAATGTTGATAAAAAAGCTATTTTAAAACTTATTTCCTGGTAAATAGTTCTAGTTTTTAGTTGTTGCAACTATTTTTCAAAAAGTTTTACAAAAAAAGCTATTTTAAAACTTATTTCCTGGTAAATAGTTCTAACTTTTAGTTGTTACAATTATTTTTCAAAAAATTTACAAAAAAAACTATTTTAAAACTTGTTTCCTGATAAATAGTTCTAGCTTTTAGTTGTTGCAACTATTTTTCAAACATGTTTACAAAAAAGCTATTTTAAAACTTATTTCCTGGTAAATAGTATTAACTTTTAGTTGTTGCAACTATTTTTCAAGAATGTTGACAAAAAAGCTATTTTAAAACTTACTTCCTGGTAAGTATCTAACTTTTAGTTGGTGCAACTGTTTATCTACAACATACTAATAATAGACAAAATGTTGTTATATTCTTAATATAATTTAAATTTGCAAACATATATAATACGATAAATATTAGAATACTAAGTATATTTGTTACATTCTTAATACAAACACAAATTCCTTAAAAATATCATCTTCATGTATATTAACTATTTTTGTGCCTATGTGAGTGCGTATAAATTAACAAATTGAGTTTTAAATGATTCAGACATTGAGAAACGTGTAGTAACTTTGTGAATATTGATGCAAACGGGCCAATGCTACCGCTATTAGTTTGGGTACCAAGCTAACAAATAGCTATAGGAATTCTCTTGGTGTAACTTCACCTGAATTTGCATGAAAATGTAAATTCGTTTCTCGGAACATGTAAACAGCTGCATTGCTCAGAACGGCATCGTGTTAGTATACATAATGCTATATTAGGATAAGTTAGACTTGTTAAGCTCGTGTTGCATGTAATGAGCAGGTAAATGGTTCAGCTGGAGATTAGTTTGAAATAAGGTTAACTTATCGTGACTTGGGTCCACACACGGTCGGTCTATTTCGCATTCAGCAAGCTCACCTCTCTCTTGGGGATGCCGTCGACTTCATCGTAACACGTTCAGTTGCCAAATGCCCAGATTACTCCCACACTGATACATCAACTTTCCAGAGGGGAGGGGAATTGCCACCTCTTCACATAAACTGCCAAAATCTTACATGAAAATGTCACCTCGAATTTGGAGCCA
The DNA here is from genome assembly GCA_030762175.1 of Metallyticus violacea. Classification (NCBI taxonomy): domain Eukaryota; kingdom Metazoa; phylum Arthropoda; class Insecta; order Mantodea; family Metallyticidae; genus Metallyticus; species Metallyticus violacea. The sequence continues at coordinate 46,725,331 of CM060838.1, read as the reverse complement.
TATTGCAAATTCATTACTTTTGATAAGCTGGAATAGAAAAATCATTTGAATTCCAATAATGGATTCTTTGTTCAGTGTTAAAATCAAGGTATCTCCCTCACATTCTGCTTTGAAGTTGATCATAAGTTTGTATACCATCATGTGCAAGTGTATTTCGTTACCCCTCTCGATTACTTGTTATTTTTGTGTACAACCTATGTTTGAAAATAAGACCTTATCTTATTCTCTCTCAAAATATAATTAAAATTATACATAACACTTTCCATCTTTGTTTGCGATGTATATATTTAGGCTTACTATATCCTTTGTTCTTTTTAAGGTGAGTAAATGACAATTTTAATTTTAATTTTAATTTTTTGATATATATCATAAAATGAGTTACATTTTGGAATTTCCTAAATTGTTTGATACAATATTATTGTGATATGTAGCCTAGAAGTACTTTTAAACATTTGAAATACACCTGTATAGATTAAAAACACCCGATTATGATATTATCCTTTTTAAAAGTATATAATTTTCTAATCAACCGAGCTAAAAGGTTCTAGCCTTTGCCATTCGCTAAAGAAAATGTTTCTTTTGCTGGGACTATTTTCTCAAAACTAAATTTTTCTTTTGCCTTATTTATAAACATAGTTATAAAGCTACTGGTGCACAATTAAGAATATATCATTACATAGAAAGTTTTTGTATAAAATTTTGAACAAAAATAGGCTTAAAATTAAAAAATCCTATTTCTTGTTCGAATACTTAAAGTCTATTTACTCTGCTGCAGTACACATGTAAGTCAAGATAATCTATCCAAAATTTCAACGTTGTAGCCGCAGTCTTGCCACAGTAGGAATATAAACTTAGCTAACTTAACATTAAGCCATCAGACTGTCAACACAGTCATATTGGAAGTCCACATTTCATTAATTTCGTTTTATCGGAGAATTTTAATGATTTGCAGAGCAATCGTTTCAGAGATTGTAGGGGGGGGTGTTAAAAAAAGCAATTTTAAACAGAAAATGTTAATTCAGGAAGAAAAATAACGGAGTTACATGCTGATAAATAAGTTGAAATTAGGTGCGGATAAGAATGACTTCCAGTCTGCTTCGCGAGCGAGGAAATCCCAATTTTCAATAGCTCACCATCAAACTTTCAAGTTTTAGTACTATACAAATATCTAACATCTCGGACAGTGTGACATTGAACACAGCTTTATCATGTTATATAGCTTAGTGTGCAGCAAACTGGAGAGATCCTATGTGCGAATCCTGCGGGGTATTTTTAAAAGTTTTTTTGATGCTCATACATCAGATATAAAAGAAAAGAAAATAATAAACGAAACTGGAACTTGTAACAATGATCTACTTTTATTACCATACCGATAGTCCCAAAGAGACAGCACCCCAACCTTCGTCTGTTATTGTGAAAGAAAACTCCATAAGTTAATGGCTTGCTGATTCTTACTGAAATGTAAACAGGCATCCCAAAGATTCCGTATCTCAAATCGCTTGTCTAAGACCATTCTCCAATCTCTGAAATTATTTTGATGTGGTGAAGGGGACAGGAAGAAACTTATATCTCTAGTTTAACGTAAGTTCACTTTTACCAAAAATGTACCTTTGAAAAATTTAATTAGCATCTTCGCCTAGTATTATATTATTTGACTGTAGAAATAACTAAAACCGGATAATACACTTTAAGATTTTATCATTTTCAGAACTTCGCTACTTTGGCCCCTAAGTTTTTTAAATATATAGTTTTGCATAAAACAGCTATATTTAATGCCATATTATTTCTAATTTTATATTAATAACGGATTATCAACAACTTGTTCTTACTGACGTATCCATTGTTACTTGAATATCATTATTACCTTAAGATTTCAATTTTTATAAATTATCATACGTAGCTGCTAATAATGAACTATGAAATGCATGTGTAAAACAATGAAGATATTATTTTTTTTAAAAATATGGAGGTAGGTAATGGTCATAAGAACAAAATATAGGATTCTTTCAGAATGGCTTCTAAAGTAAATCCTTCTAGTTATAGTGATGTTTGTGTTGTTGAGAGCAACAGGGAGAGTGCGGTTAAAACTAGGCTTAGTAAAGACTAAATATTTGTTATTTGTTTTGTGCTTTAATAAAAGTTTATGATTTATGTAACACGTAGTATAAAACGGTAATTGGTTGATTACAAATGTAATTTTCTGTGTAAATTGGAATTAATTTTCGGCTTCCATTTCTTATAAACTTATTTTTCGCATAGTTTCAGCACATTTACCACATATCGTATACTTTTAAATTAAATCAATAGTGCTATACTTTGTTTTTTCTTATACAAAATATGTCAGGAAATTCTGTTTTCGATTCACTAAAGCAATTGTATTACAATGAAATATTTAAGTTTTAAAACCATTCGAATATGGTAAGAGCAATATGATTACTGGATAATAATCTACTAGATAATAGAAGATAAGTTCTTGAAAAAAAACCTATCAGCAATAATTCAATGAAATTTTGCATGCAGTAATATTCCCGGTGTTCCTACATTCAATGCTCGTTTTTCTAGCAATAATGGAAGAGACCAAAATATTTTTAAAGAAGCATAGCTACGAAACAATTATTAGTGTTTAGTTTAACATTCCAAATATATATATATATATATATATATATATATATATATATATGAATGAGATGTTATTGAGAATGCAGAGTGTACAGCTTTAATTTATTACCCAATTAGTATTCAAAACTATTAATATACGTACTCTGTTAAATACGCTATGACGTTTAAAAACATTTGTCTATATACACGGCTGGTGTTGCCCCAGGGTCATTCCCTGGCTAGTGCACCTCAATACAATGGCACGCATCTTTATTCCTCTTTTGCAGTTCGACAGTATTTGAACTGCCCATTCGGTGAGCAATGGATTGGCCGAGGTGGACCCATTGCATGCCCTGTTCGTGATATCACCTCTATTGATATTTTTTGTATGGGGGCACTGATGATCTTGGTATACGAAATATCAATTGAATTATTGAAGGAACTCTCGGGTGCTTACAGCTATACATTCAATTTCAGACCGGTGGTTTTTTTAACAAAAAGTTTCTGTCTATTATTACTAGAAAATTTAATAATAAGTTTAAAAACACCCAATAAGAATGCAACATTTCAAAACATTTAAAAATCCAAGAAAAATGCTATAATTGGAAACAATTTATATGTACAGTACAATCTTTGAATATCACACATTTCTGCCTGCGCTAGTCAGCAGGAATCAGTGATGGGCTCAATAGCACAGAATATATTCGTAATAGAATGGAATGTTTTAATCTATCTGGAAGAAGTAAGGCTCTAAAACCTTCTCTTCCACATATTCAGTCCTAATTAGTACAATAAATGACGCAAGACATATAGACAAATATTTAAACTATGACATCTACACCTTTGAGTTCTATTACAAATCTTAAAATTAACACTAATTAAATAATACCATAGTAGGTTATTGCTTGTTCAACTCACTCATGAATGAAATCTGAAAACTAGTAAAAATCAATATTTTTTTACAAGCAAGTATTAATGATTAAGTTTATATTACCGAAAATAGATTCTATGGTTTAAATGTATATAAAATTCAGTTTATGTCTCCTAAAGTAAACAAAAGTTATGGTTGAAAGTTTAATTAAATAATAAATCGATAGAACAAATTAAAATAAATAATAAATAACACTATAGAAAACTAGATGAGACAGAAGAACAATTAAGCAGATGATAGTTTCATTAATATTTATCAACATTTGACGAAGATTGGCCTACTAAGTAGAAAATGTTGATGCTTACGTTTAAGCAATCCCATTGTCCGACAACCCCTAACTTCCTGGTGGTGTAGTGGTTACCATACTTGCCTCCTATATCCAAGATCGCGGGTTCGAACCCGGCCAGGACCGATGGATTTTTTCGGGCGTAAAAATCCTAAGTATGGCTTCCTTCGGAAGGGAAGTAAAGCCGTGGGTCCCGTGTCGTACATTTACGGCACGAAAAAGAACCTCAAGCCTGAAAGAAAGGCCTTTGAGCAAAATTTGTCGGCCGTTTCACGCCCTGAGTTGAATGAGAAGCTGATGACCTGAGATGTTAAAGAGCGTCCATAAATAAATCAATCAATCAATCAATCAAACCCCTTACTTAACTCCGAAGTATGTTCCAATTCTTAGTAACAGAAATGGTACGCAATAAAAAAATACGAAAATATATCTTAACAACTTTTCCGGGATTTTTGGCAGTGGTCTTGTGGTCAATTCTTTGTCAACTCATTCTTAGAATAGGTCGCTGAGTGTCAAATAAACACTTTATTTTATTCCTCTGTAGATGTTCGACATAGTATCGGATGAAATGTGGGTCACCACAAATATGAATTGACCATTATACTATAGCCAAAAATCCCGGGAAAGTTTATTAAGATCCAAGACTCCAGCCGTAAAAGCTTACGCATGTATTTAATATGAAGATGTATTATGACGAGATATAAGGAACAGAACATAATGATAATTGGTGCCTAATTGTTGAAGTACAGACAACTCCTGAAATCGGCATATTGGGGTAGCAGAGTGCAGAATTTCATAAAGAAGATTAAGAGCATGCAAAAGTCGGCGATCGTTTTGTTTTAATCAGAACAAATTTTCGTAAAGCATATTTACAAATAATGCATATATTACGAATACAGTTTTTTTTTTTTTGTATACATTGCACTCTATTGATCAGTTTTACTCTAAACTTGGTTAGCATAACATCACAATAACTAATGGGGCCATGTGCACGTTCGTTCAATGCGATTTTTCGGTGCATTGACAATAATCAAAGTTAAACGAGATAGTTTGATTATGGTCACTTTGATCGGGGTGTTGGACCCATCAACTCCATTGATTGCGGTCAAGTTACACAAAATGGCTGCCCTTTTCGATTTTCTTGAAGATATTGAGGATGAAATAATTTATCTGGATATTTAAATCGGGAGCACGGTCAAAGCTTGATCATTGTGGAAATAGATGATAGTTTTGAAGAGCATGGGTACAGGAAATCTGAAGAAAGATTCCGACTATCAAAGGATACAACAGTGTGGTGGCTAGTACAGGAAATGGCTGAGAGCTTACGCTTTCCTACTAACCGCAATCATCCAGGTAGGTTTACACTTCGTACCTCGCCCTCTTTTAACAAATAGTGATTTATTTATTTGTTAATTAGAATGGTATCGTGTTGAAATGCAATGCTAAATCATTCCATGCCTCCTCCTCATCCTCATCCTCAGTCTTTTTATTTTTCAATTTATTGGAATATGAAATAGCTAGTTCCAACAAACATCTATCTCATGCTCTGAAAAGTTTGGAGACTTTTATTTGTTTTCCATTTTCGTTTATTGTTGATTTGTTTTATTTACGGACGTTCTTTAACATCTCAGGTCATCAGCGTCCCATTCAATTCAGGGCGTGAAAAGGTCGACAAATTTTGCTCAGAGACTTTTTTTTCAGGCTTGAGGTTCTTTTCAGGCTTGAGGTTCTTTTTCGTGCCGTAAATGTACGACACGGGGCCCACGGCTTTACTTCCCTTCCGAAGGAAGCTACACTTAGGATTTTTACGCCCCGAAAAAATCCATCGGTCCTGGCCGGGTTTGAACGGGTTTGAACCCGCGATCTTTGGTGTAGAAGGCAAGTATGGTTACCACTACACCACCAGGACCGACCCATTTTCGTTTACCTAGACATGGTAATTAAACATAAAACAAAAAACAAAAATATAGACATGGAGATTGTAATTGCTCTACAATCTCGTTGGCTATGAGTTCGATGCTTTCCTTTTAACAATTACCGTAGACCCGTCACCGTTCAGCAACTTAGCGCCCGGTCAGTTGATGGCGGTTCGTCGAACAAGAATTAACTATGATGTACCGCAACTACAATTTTACCGCGGTTAAAGTTTGATCACGTTTCAGTGATCCTCGATCAAAACGGATTTGATCGAGAATGGTGCACATGGTCAAGAGTGTGGTATTACTAGTGTTTGTAATAGGACTAATGTTTATTTATCAGGAAGAAAATACTTCTATCGCTCCAATGAGCGTTTGTAATTATGACTAACCTGCATGATTAGTGATGCGCTGTCTCGCAGTACTGCAGTGTGGTGTCTTGATGCACAATTGCTCGGTGTGCTTTCAATTGTCCATTGTTTTAAAATTTGTCATAGTATTTATTCAAACGTTTAAAATATTAAAATACTTTCAGAAATGATTTTCAAAATGTTCGCAATAAAACAGAAAATACGGCTAGTATGTTAGCTGAAGGCTGTTAAGATACAAGAACGCTCCTGGACACATACACACATTTATATATGTAGCAGAAGGGTTTAGTCTCCTATACCAGAGGAAGTTCAGAGAATTCCCCTCAGTGAATGATGAGCAGTGATGGTGTTTAAACCTTTCGTACGTAGCCTAACAGACAGTACTTAGCTTAAAGGGAAGCAAATGCGCTTGTTTTCTAAATGGTTACTTACAATTATATTTATAAATCATTGTTATCCCCAAACTGAGTTGTACCTGAATCCTAAGGCACCGTTTTAGTTTTAGCTGAGATAAGCGTTCCGCTCGGAAATACCCAAAACGACTTTTCTCAGAACGACAGATATTCAAATGATCTGAAGTGAGAAAGCTTTATTCTTCAACGTGAATTTTGTCCCTTGTTTTAAGATCTTATTTCCCAACTTCATAAATTCTCAAATTTAACTTTATTAAGTTAGCATCAGCTGCAGTTGCTATGAAACCTAACGGAACTTCTTTCTACTTCTACCAGGTGCCTTGGCATAACGTGACAGATTTTTCAGATTGTTAATGTCAGGAAACATATACATATTTTGATCAACTGCAAAGAAACATAAAATATATATGAAAATAATATATTGCAAACACACATAACAATTATCTGTAACACAAATGCTGAAGAAAAATTTATTCGTAAAATATGTTCAAGCATGTTTATTATTAAATGATTAGAAAAAGAATATTCAATGAAAGGTACCCTAAATATGAAAACAAGTCTGAAAAGTTCTTGACTTAGCAATAAAGGGACAAGCCTTTAATTTCAATATTATTTTTTTCAACATTAGCTCCCTTAAGATCAATACATTCTCCCCAAACAATGTTCCAATTCAATTATTTCTCTCTGAAGTAATTTTTGGAACGTGTGGCAAATGTCCTTCTCTACGGCTGAAATCGATGAAAAACACTGACCAACTAGAAATAGTTTGAGCTTTGGGAACACACAAAATCTGTGAGTAGATGGGGGCTTCAACAATTCAATTTTATTCATCGATAAAAAGTTTTGGGAACAGATGCGTTGTCTACATTAAAAGAAATATTTTCAACTCAAACCGTCTTTTCTAACAGACTGTTTCATCTAGCTGGTTTAAATTATTGGAATGGCACTCTCCTGTTGTGTTTTACTCTCTATAGATAATCAAATATAAAATTCCTTAGCATCCCCCAAAAAAATCTTAGGTCATGACCTACATCCTACAGATGGAACAGAATTTGACTGTTTTGCTTCTGGTGTATGATGGTGCATTCAAATGTCATTCATAGTTATAGGTCAAAACACAAAATTAGTTCTTTTCTTGTAAAAACGCTTCATGCACTTAAAATATTTTCTTAAGAATCGAATGCTTTATTTGATATTCTGTTAGCAAAACTTTCATATACAATTCTTTATGTAAAATATAACCTACAGTTCCTTTGAAATGCCTCAGAAATTCCACTCCCTTTAACTCAGCATGTCATCTAATATATATACATTTTTTTTAACAAATTTCGCTGTTATTGCACTTTTTGGACGTGCTTCACATGGGCAGTTTTCAAGCTTTAAATTAAGCTGCCCATTTTTAATCCTTGAAAAAGAAGAATAGTCTCCATAAAAGTTTATTTAATTTGTTATGAACTTTCTTTGGTGTTAAACTGACTATTGTAAAGTAATTCGTTCTGCACAATACGCAAAATACAATTATTTTGTTGCCTGTATCATAGTCGAGAACTTTTCAGACTGAGTTTTAGATAAATTATACAAAATACAGTTTTGAGTGTTTTTTTTTTTTTTTTTTTTTTTTTTTTGATTCGATCCGAAAGTCATTTTCGAATCGCAACATTTTCCGCCAAGTGAAAACAAATTTATACAAGCAAAATCAGAGAGACGTGCAACTCCTTCCTTCTCATTACTAGAATGAACTAACATCTTCTCTGTTCCTACACGCGCATGATTAGGTAGATTCACATCGTTACGCATGTCATGCGATGTGATCAGCTAGTTACATGTACACACATACACACATTAAATCATACACATGTATACATTACGCACAGCAGTTCATTTAATGTACAATACCGGGTGATTCAGCATATCCTGCTGTGTGTAACACAGTTTAACAGGATATTCCGTACCCAGTGATTACATTTCGATCAATAATCCACTTTGTTCTACTCCACATGTTTAGTACAACGATTATGCCGGATTGTATAATGAATCTCCATTATCCAACCCAAAATGTTCATGGTAATGTTTTGATTCATGCTAACATATTGAAGAACTTTCTTAATCAACAGGATTTCAGAAATGCCCTTTTTTGTAACAATTTAAAAATTAAACATTACTGCAACAGGTGACTGTAATATTTAATTTCTGAGCATACAGTGGCATACTTGGTAAGCCTTGAATTGTAATTTTATATACATGAAAATACTTATTAAAACAAAATGTCACTTTTCTGAAGCACATACAATGCAATGTAGTGCACGTAGCGTATTAAATGCATGTTTCACATACATTCCTATTCAGTCGGTCCTCGTGGTGTAGTGACTTGCTTCCCAAGATCGCGGAAAACCGGAAAGAAAAGGCCTCTGAGCAAAATTTGTCGGCCGTTTCACGCCCTGAGTTGAATGGGACGCTGATGACCTGAGATGTTAAAGAGCGTCCGTAAATAAAATAAATAAATAAATATACATTCATATTCTCGCATACGAGGATATTAATTTAAATTTGTGGATTCTATTAGGTAGGCCATAACTCATACTTCGCATATTTCTTTTGGAAGTAGTTTCCCCTGTTTCTCCCACGCCAAACTGTTCATCATAGAACATAACACCTTCTTCTGGATTTCCAAACGTTCTCAGTTTTTCCTTGAGAGTTGGAAACAGGAAAAACCACAGGGAACCAGATATGGGCGCTCTATTCTTGCAGAAATTCCATTGTTTATACAGAGAAAATGTCATGGTGAAGCAACAAACCTAGCAACCCAGATTTTGTCCTTCTTTCTCTAAGAAGACAAACTGTGACTTTTTGGTCCTGGAGTGGAATGGTATGGCTACTTGTTTAGAAGAAACTGGTAACCATCTTCCGGCCTGTATATCGTTAACTTTCATCGTCATTTGGGAAGTTCCATATTGTCATTTACCTCTTTGATTTCAGGTTGTATTGATAAATGCAGCTTTTTTCACCTTTGAAGACATCGTAGATATTGTCAAAACGATGAACCGTTTCTGACGTCATTCCATTCTTGTTGCCTTTTATTCTTCTGTAAGGGCGTGGGGTATTCAGCAACAACACTCCACATGAAGATACAGTGAGAGTAGTTTAAAAGTGCAGTAATCTAGAGCAGCCAGCCTATGTTCCTTAATCACTGAGCTTCCTCCAATTTGCACGCGCGGCGTCATTCTCTCTTCCAGTCAGTTGCGAGAGGGATTACGACGATGTCCGGCAGTTGTGTTGTGCAGTCAAGAGTAAGATGTCATTGAATAGTGCAGTTGTATTGTGCAATGGTGAGCTATTCACTATGTTGACACATATTCTTCTTCAAGGCATACATCAGGCACAGAATGTCAAGTGGCAGAACGAGACAGGCATTTAGGCGTAAATTTCCTGGCAGCCAGTTCCAGCATGGGAAACAATATTAAAGTTAGTGCAGGGGTTTAACAGGTTTTTGTGACTGACCGCAAAAAATCTAAGACTGCGCATAAGTTCATATGGCCCCATTCACAATGTAAATTAAACGTAAACATAATAAGACGAACACGTTATGTAGGCATTTACAATGAAAGACGCAAACGCAAAATCAAAAATAAGAACAAGCGAAGATCAACTAACAGCTGATTAAATGACTGCTTCTGATTAGGCGGCGGTAGCGTTTATGGATATGCAAATGCAGTAACTAATTTGCTTGCAGTAATATGAGCAAGAATAGCTTTCTTATAATGCAGTTAATCTTTTGTCCATTGACGCAGTACTGTCTACAGAGTCACTGATCTTCAGCTCTCTATACCATAACTTGCTCTTACAAGGAGCATGGAAATCAAGTACAACTCCTGCTGCTAGCTGCTGCAAGTCCCGAGCAGCAACAGCAGAGAGAGCCGAACTACTCTGCGTGGCCGCAGTGTAAATGTTGCATGTATTATTTTTTCGTTAAACACAATGTAACCTATGCGTTGTCCTCCGTAACTTTTAAATATAAATTGATAGGGGATTGTTAGGCGGGTAAAATATTTTAACAGCGGCATATCTGCTTTTGTTGGATTTCGCAATTAATTCATATATATAACGCTAAACTCGGGTAAATCCTAGAAACCGGTGGACCCAGTGGTTTTTCGTAAATATAAATTAATAGGGCAGGTAAGTCACTGTAATGGTGGCATATCTCCCATTCGATTGAAACAGGGGAAAAAAAAAAAAAAAAAACATAAACATAAATTTATAGCGCTTTCCATGCTTGGTACTGTTCGCCTTGAAAATTTTATCTAGCTATCCAGTGGGTCATTACCTTCGGCTCTCTCCGCCGTCGCTCGGGAATTGCAGCAACAAGCAGCAAGCGTTGCATTTGATTTCCGTGCTCCGTGTATGGATAAATTCTAAATTCTACAAACAGAGCGACTGTGTTCTGAATGGCTGATTTCTTAAGTTTAAGTTAGACATACACACAAAACCTTGGACCTTGCAAGCTTCTAAGTTTACGCCTAATTGTACGTTTTATTTTTATGTTTACGTAATTCATTGTGAATGGTTCCATTACAATACGTAGTATCTAGCTTTTACATTTAATTTGCATTGTAAATGAGGCCTAACGGGATTGCTCCGTATAATTGGTCCCAGAATTATTTCCCCTAGTTTATGGCTTCCTCTTTCACTAGATCTTACGATTTACGATTTTTATTTTTGGAAGCTATTTAAAATATATATTCAACTAACTCTCACACATTGGAGGAACTTAAAACCCTTCACTAAGTTGTAAAGGGCTAGAGCGTTATAAGTCTACGCAAGAAAATGCAAGCACAACGCAACGTTTAACTGCCGATTGAACAATGTACCGGGAATTTTAAACTGCCATCACTATATTTGTGCAGGATATCTGATACCTATGGCAAATGAATATTTAGAGACTCCTGTAATTCATTCATGTACTTAACTTGCGTCAGCCTGATGCTGATACGAAGGAATTGTTCCATCCCTATTCAACACACATAAATTTTGAAACTATCCAAAAAATTGTAGCTCCAAAGGAATATCTTAAAAGTAAATGTAGCTCAAAAGAATTTTACGCTGTCCTATTTCCATCAAAGCTTGCTGGAGGACCGAAATAAACAATCAAGAAGCAGGGAAAGAGGATAAAACACTCTCGACGATGGAAATAAAAAGAAAAGAGGTAAATGAGACGGCGAAAATTCCTGTAGGGTTTAGAAATTAGCGAGAAACATCACAAGGACTCCCTTCACATGTAGAATAGTATATGTCTCTTGTGTGTCGTTTTCCTAAAGGGGATTTTAGTTGTGCGTAAAAATTTCCTCGCATATGTTACCTTAATATGACTTTGCAATGCACTTTAATATTCAGCAAACCTCAGTTTTACATGATAAAGAAGTGCATTTATTCATTTAAAATATTCTAAATAAAACTTACCTATCTCGTTTATTAACGATTGTTGCCTATGCATCAGTTAATTATAAGTTACATCAAGAGAAGTTACAAAAAAATCTGATCCTATTTGAATCAATTTGACTGATTGATAATTTGATCCAAGAGTTTTTTTAGTTGCGAAAGTTAAATACACAGTTAAGCACCTCTGAATCGTGAATGTATGTCCTGAAATATTATCCATTCTTCACGGTCACAAATAAATCATTCTAAAGACCGGAGTTTTCTTGTGATTATTTATTATATAGTAATCAAATTCCAATGACCTTAGGGAGGTGAAAACCCATTGAATTCAATTAGATTTTTGATCGATCCTGGTGGTCTAATAGTGACCGTACTCGCCTAGTAAAACCTATGTCGAGGTCTCAAAATCGGCCAAGGTAGATAGATTTTTAGAGTGTAAAAATCCTAATTATGGCTTCCTTCGGAACGGAAATAGAAACGTGGGTCCCGTGTCGTAGATTTACAGCACGTAAAAGAACCTAAAGACTGATAGATCAGATATCTGAGCAAAATTTATCGGCCATTTCAGAGCCTGAATGGAATAGGACGCTGATGACCAGAGCTGTTAAAGAGCTTCTTAAATAAAGAATGAATGAGGAAGAACTTGGCACTTAACTCTCGCTCAACGACTGACATTTATCCTATGCCCCTTCGGGAGGAAGGGAAACACGGAAGGCCAGAGTCCATGATGCTAAGATAGGAACGTATATTGTTCCCTGATATTGTTTCTCTCCTTAGTAGGTGTGCTTTCATACCAGATACAGGGAAGAAACCTTTTCAAAGCACAAGTCAACATCATACTGCCCAGCTCGCCCCTGTAAAAGTCAATGGAATGAAGCGATATAAAATGAAAGGGCGGAAAATTGAAGGTAAGTAAAGAGCTATCTCGGCATTTGCAACGGGAAACCACGAAAAACCCCAAGGTCATGATGACCGGAGCCGAGGGATTTTAACCCGGACCTTTCGAATGCAAGTACCAAGCTTCACCCCTGAGTTATCCCTCTCCCTATGAAAAACTATAGGCATGAAACATTGAGATTCGTTATGTCCACTTGAACCAAAAGTAATACAATCTGTAGTCAACCTTGCTTTACTATCCCCCGTGTAATATAATGGCATTAAAAAGGGATTCTAGTGTATACGATTTTAATTTTACAAGTGCGACACTTTAACTTTTCATCTTAAGTATCTCCTATACTTCCACTGTTATCAACAAATTGTTCTAGATAGATTTAAAGGCAAATAAGGTCCCACAAATCTAACGTATAAACAATTAATACTGATCATAAAACTGACTATTTTCAGCACAAATAAACTTATGGCTATAAGTTTAAATGAAATTAAACTAAATTACTCTAGAATTTACCACATATTTGTAATTCAAATCGATGTTTAAGTTTTATCCATTGAAATTATGTAATGATTAATGTAATAGTAGAATTTCAGCTGTTTCTCTGTCTTTTGTTTTCTTTCAAGTGAGTTATTTGAAATTATCTTACCCTATCACTTTAATGGTCATGAGCCCCATTCTCCATCAAATCCGTGCTGATCAGGGTTACTGAAATGTGACAAAAGTTTGAAATTGTAGTTGCAATGCATCATAGTTAATTCTTGTTCAACAAACTGTCATTAGCTGACTGGGCGCTGGGTTGCTGAACGATTGCGATTCTACGATAATTAATCAAAGGAAAGCATCTAACTCTATAGTCAAAGAGGGTGTAGAGCAATTACAATCTCCTTGTCTATTCTCTTTGTTTTGGGTTTGTGTTTGATTACCACATGTAGGTGAACAAAAATGGAAAACAGAAAATGTCTCCAAAATTTCCTCAGCATGAGATAGAAGTTCTGTTGGAACTATATATCTCATATTCCAATAAACTGCAGAATAAAAAGACTGATTCATGTTCTTTAAAGGAAAAGGAGGAGGCATGGAATGATTTAGCACTACATTTCAACATGACACCAGGTGAACTCTAATTACCAAATAAACAAATTAATCGCTATTAACTAAAACAGCGTGATTCATGAAGGGCAAATTTCTATTTATGGGTGAAAGAGGGGGATTGTGGTTAGTAGGAAGCTCTAACTTCTCAGTCATTTCATTTACTAGCCACCAAACTGTATTCTTTGAGAGCTGGAATATTTCTTCAGATTTCCTGTCCCCATAATCTTCAAAAGGGTTGCCTCTTTCCATAATGATGCGGTTTTGACGCTAGTCCCGATTTAAGTAATCCAGGTATATTATCTCGTCCTCAATACCTTATATAAAATCGAAAATGGGCAGCCAATGTGTATAACTTGAACGCAATCTACGTAGTTGATCAGTCCAGCACCCGCGGTTAAAGTTAACCGTAATCAACTTTCTCGTTTAACTTTGTCGAAACACCGAAAAATCACATTGAACGCAGTCAAATGCCGATTTGACCGCCTTCAATTATTGATCGAGGATGGTGCACATGGTCATTGTGGTGTAGTCGACATGTCCTTTAGATTAAGATCTTCAGGTTTTCCTGTAGAAAAACATCAAAGGGTGACATCAGGTCGGTTTATATAATACATTTGAAAGAAAACAAAATATTGAGAAACAACTGAACATTTTTTTATTGTCATGCTAGTGCTTATTTATTTTTAATGGACAAAATTAATATCGATTTCTAAATAAATTGTCTGCATTAGAAATATGGGCACATCCCATTGTTATCCTACGTTTATGTATTTTAATTTCTACTGTACTCATGACCATTGGTCTATTAAAAGAAGTCGTTTGTTCTAAAAATGATCATTTTCATTATCATAGTTGCTTGCTTATAGACAAAATATGTGTGCCCATATATTTCCTAAAATCTAGCAGAAACAGTTCGTAGATATCAATATCTGATATGGTAGTTTTAACTGTTTCGCTCCCTATATATGGAATAAAAAAAAAGTTGACGTACATCGTTGTGAGGTTAAAACCAAAATTGAGAATTGTTTGATGTTTGGTGTTAATTAGAGGGCTTGAGATAAATTCTGAGATTTAAATTCATCTAAACACGTTTAGCCTTAGAAATTCGACTGGAAAATGAATACTTAAAACACTTGTCCAAAATTATAAGTTCATGCAAATTTGGACAATGCTATTAAATAATATAGTAATGAACTGAAAATAAATGTGTGATCACATAGATACAAATCATTATTGTAATGGTTAACTGGATAAAAATAATATGCCAAAAAGTATCACTGAAACATGAGATTCGAAACAATTATATTTTGATAGCAAACTTTGATTTTGCTTGTTTATTTGAAAAGTATTGTGTTCTTTACATAAAAACAAGATAAATTTGACTTAGAATTATTTGTACAACATTAAATACGTGCCAATTTATTTTAGCTATGCGTGTTAAATTTTTTATTTATTGACCATTAATTTTAACTACGCCATACTTGAAATTTGTTGGCCCTGGTCGTCTAGTGGTAACCATATTTGTCTCGTAGACCCAAGATCGCGGGTTTAATTCCGGTCAGTATGACTTTTTTCTCGGGTCTAAAAAGCCTAAGTATGGCTTGTTCGAAAGGGAAGTAAAGCCGTGGTTCCCGTGTCGTGCATTTACGGCACGTAATTAACCTCAAGCTTGAAAGAAGAGCCTTTGAACAAAATGTATCTGCCTTTTTTTTTTAATTTGGATTATTACGGACGCTCTTTTAACATCTCAGGTCATCAGCGTCCCATTATAATCAATGCGTGAAACTGCCGGCAAATTTTACTCAAATGCCTCTTTTTTTCAGACTTGAGATTCTTTATCTTATCTAAAACATGGGACCCATGGTCTTACTTTCCTTCCAAAGGAAACCATACTTAGGATTTTCTCGCCCGAAAAAATCCATCGATCATGCCCAGGATCGAACCCGCGATCTTAGGTTTAGGAGTTTAAGAATTATCACGACACCACCAGGATTGAAAATCTGCCATATCACGCCCTGAGTTGAATGGGACGCTGATGACCTGAGTTATTAAAGAGCGACCTTAAATAAAATCAAAATGAAATACTTGACTTTTTTTCATTTCGTTTTCCAGAACAACAGCAATACATTTTATTGATTCCACAAAATTAAATCATGTTTATTTTGCAGAGTGGCACTGCCTAGTGGATGCTATTAGCAATGAACAAAAAATATAAAACAAAATTTATTTTTTTTTAAACTCATCTCAAATTATAAAACTTATGTAAATGGTTTCTTACTTAACATCTTTAAATATGTCAACAGAAATCAGACAGTATTAAATTGGAATTTGTTGTGTGTGTGTGTGTGTTTTTTTTTTTTTATTTTATTTTGACTAGATTTATTTACGGACGCTTTTTAACATCTCAGGTCATCAGCGTCCCCTTCAACTCAGGGCGTGAAACAGCCGACAAATTTTGCTCAGAGGCCTCTTTTTTCAGGCTTGAGGTTCTTTATCGTGCCGTAAATGTACAACACGGGACCCACGGATTTACTTCCCTTCCAAAGGAAGTGTTGTACTTGATAAACCATTTCATAATATTCTAATTAGGTTATGGAAGTATAA
This sequence comes from Metallyticus violacea, assembly GCA_030762175.1. NCBI lineage: Eukaryota > Metazoa > Arthropoda > Insecta > Mantodea > Metallyticidae > Metallyticus > Metallyticus violacea. Next base: position 46,708,795 of record CM060838.1, on the reverse strand, counting down.
TAATAGTAAATTATAATTCAGTTAACATTTTCTGTATTTAATTTAAAAGTTTCCTTGTCCTATTTTTGCAATTGCTATCATTTATACTCCGAAATTTAAATGCCAATTGTGAATGTGTCTAGTTCACAAATTGGTGAAAACATATAGCGGGCTAAAGTTTCTATATAAACCACGCTGAACTTTTCAACACTCGGTAAAACAACTGCAGACTGCTGACAGGAGGCATACATAACTCACCGTTTGGCAAGTGCGGGCTGGCAATGTGAAAATTAATTGCTGAGGCATCATTGCACATTGGACAGATTCCAGAATAGCGGCAGATGTTGGAACGTGGCGGGGTTCGCCATGATGCACATTGCTCCATCTGTTGGGCGGCGCTAGCACTACTTCAGACGCCGACGTCCTCGTCCAGGTGGAGTCACGTGCGACGGTCAGCACAGGATAATATCCTCAATAGCGGGTACAGAATGTCATAACTTTCTTATTTTTCTACTACAGCCACATTGCGGTCAATACGAGTGCAGCTTATCTTGCAATTTCTAACCCTGCATTCCCCTTCCTATTGGGGGCATATTGGGGGCATCTCACATTATGTTTTTTGTCATTCTTAATAAAAGGTACATTCTTTAATAGTGTGCTCACTGTTGACATTTTGGGTTGTGTATTACGTACTCTCTTTCTCTGATTTAATGCACTACTTAAATTTGTTCTTTTGATTTATAAAATAGCAAGTCATTGAACTTTTCAGCCCATTTCTGAGATTCGTGTACAAATTAACAATATGATTATAAAAATATCTATCTGAGAATCCTTAATACAGTTTTTAAATATTTTACGGTTATAATAATATGGTTTCTGTGGGTATTACCTGTTAAAAATATTGAATATATTAAATGTTTTATCTGAAGAATATCGCCAATCATCTAAAAGGATTTCAAAAAAATTTAATGCCTCAGCCCATTGTTTACTGTTTTAAATAACTTTAAAAAGTGTCATGGTTTTAATATAAATGTTTCAAAATCTTCTCGTTTTCACAACTGAATACTTTTTATTACTTTCTTTATCTCAAAACTTAAACGTTCAAACTTTCTATTGAAACCACTTCACCGTTTCATTTTCATTATTTAGAAGTGTTGGCCATTTTAACTATACTATGTACAGCACATTTTTAAACAATGAACCAAAAGTATTTTAACTTTATGATTAGTTTTACGTTGGTTTTATCTATTTTAACAACAACTTTTTAAGATATCGGGATTTGCGTATAGAAGTTTTTTTGTTTGATTGATTTAATTATGGACGCTCTTTAACAACTCAGGTCATCATCGTCCCATTCAATTCAGAGCGTGAAACGGCCGACAAATTTTGCTCAGAGGCCTCTCTTTCAGGCTTGACGTTCTTTTTCGTGCCGTAAATGTCCAACACGGGACCCACGGCTTTACTTCCCTTCCGAAGGAAGCCATACCTAGGATTTTTACGCCCGAAAAAATCCATCGGTCCTGGCCGGCGTATAGAAGTGAGAACAACAAATATTATGTAGCTTTATAACGGAAATTATAGTTATATTTCATTATTTTCGTATATTAATTGGTAAGGTCTTCAATTAAATAGTTTTAGAACAAATACCTGGCCCTTTAACAGCTCCTTCTATTGAGCAACGAAAACTAAATTAATAAATAAAATAAAAATACAATCAATTTGGCCGACATAGGATTTGAACTTAAATGTAGTTAGTTAAGAAGGTACCCTAACAATTATCACACTCAGAAATGTTTCCTTGGATTTGATTGCACATGTGACACGTTACAGAATATTCAACTCCTAGTGACTTTGATTTCTTTTTGTGTTTGTTTTTCGTTATGAGGAGAAATACTCGAAGTATGTGTAATATTTATCCCGAAACCTACAGGAAAAATTATAAATTATAAAGGTCGAAAAGGAATGCTTCATAGTCACCAGAGATATGCAGAAAGTATAAAAAATGTACCTCGCTAGATAAGGTAGAGAAGTAAGCGGCTGGCACAAGTCAGTACAAATTCATTACTAGGCCGCGGATCGATATGAACAAAGCAGTGCTCTATCAACATACTACGTGCTTTTTCATGATCATACTCCATTTCCCTTCATCCTAACGACTATTTCACTTCGTCAGAAAATTCACCTGCACTCGTTCATTAACTAGTAAGTATTTTTTTTTAATGACGTACACATTCAGTCCTCTCTTGCAGTACTTTGTAAATTCGTTTTTCAAATTATATTTCCATCCTGTATTCTGCCATTCATCTCAAGACAAGTTGCGTAGGTCATATAAGGACGCACGCGGATTCTGAGCGATCAATATTGGAACACTCATTCACAAAGCGCCATTCACAGCCTCGCTATGCGTGTGTTATTACTCCAGCACTCACGCGCACGCTCTGACAGTCATCTGTCGGCAGCAGGTGGAAGCACTTACACCATACCCGTGAAACTGCATTTCTGGAACGTTAATGCCAGTGAAAACATTCTTTAAAGACAGGGATTGAACTACAAACACATATATGATCCTATTTTTTAGATTTTTGGATTATTTGCCTAAAGAAAAAGAACGTGTCCCTCTCACTATCTTGCAAACAATTTCGCTTTCGTACTCTTTCGCTCTTACATAAATATTGCTTTCATATTCTCGTGCCTGGCCTTCAATTACTTAGTACAGATATTTTCTGATTACTTATGTGCTCGCGCGCTTTGTGGTTCTGGAGTTATCAATTTTGGCATGGCCTTCACAAATTTACATTTCTCATGTGTCTATCACTTTTCACAATTACAACACTGACAGGTTGGCGAATTGGCTAAGGCACAGTTTTGTAAACGAGAGGTCTGGTATTTGATTCTTGCCAAGATTGTACTCCCTGACTTGGTTTTTTCTAGGATTTCCCTGTTCTCATCAGACACCCTAAAACGCCCGGAACGCTTTCTTCTCAAATAAAATTATTTTCCCAATTTATCATTATGTATTATAAATGTCCATCCTTTGTGATGTTTCAATAGTGAAAACGGGCTTTAAAAAACTTTAATAAGCGATGACAAATGCCGGTAAGCACCTCAAAAACAGGCCTGTAATGCTCATTCCCCATAAAATATTACCTTTCCCATCTTATCATTTCATCTCATGTATCATCAGTGTCCTACAGCATACGATACAATGGTAGAAAAAGAGGGTGTTAAATGCTATTTTAAAAACTACAATTTCAAATTATACTGATATTATCATTTTACGTATGTTGAGCTTTCTTAAATATTTATTTGTTTATTTACTTATTCCAATTGCTAGTTACAGAGCAAATGTCGTAAGACTTTGTAATAAACCTCAAACTTCCCAATATCTTACTGTGCATTTACTGAGTGCTCTACACTGTTGAGGTCTCTGTTCATAAATTCTCTTCTATCACATACAGTGCACTAAGAAAGTTGCGCGATTTCAATACAGTGAAGATGTTTGCCCAGTAGATCTTCATTGTAACGAGGAGAAAGATGGCGCTTGCACATTTCTTGATCTGTCAAGTATTAAATCTTCATTTTCCACGGTTTGTCTTGAATATGTTTGATATGTCCTTGTATGTAGTGCTGTTTGCAGGATTTTTTTTTTAATTTTGTGCTTAATTATACTGTAGGAAAATCCACTGATTGAAAATTCTCGTGTGTGTGAGCCTTTCTTCCGCCCTTTCATTTTCAAATATATCCCAGTGGCCAGGAAACGCACTGAAGAACTATGAGGGAAGGTCCATAAGTTTCACTTCACAAAAGCCTTATCTGAAGTCATACCTTACCTGTCCAGTAAGTAATTGTAGCTGTAATTTCCGCTCCGCTGTGTTCAGTTGTTCACATATAATTGTATAAAGAAGGCTATGTGTACAACATTGTGACATGTTGAAAATGGAGCATCGAGTGGTTATTAAGTTCTTCACAAAAGAAGGACTTACTCCAAATGTAATTAAACAGCGATTGAACAGTATATATGGGAGGCATCCCCCTCATATTCTACCGCAAAAGAATGGGCCAAACCTTTTCGAATGGGTCGAGAAAGCATTGAAGACGAAGAGCGTGCAGGTCGACTCTTGGAAGTGCTTACTTCTGAAAACATCGCTCTTGTGGAAGGAGAAATTATGGAAAACCGGCGGCTCAAAGTTACAGAAATAGCAGCAAGGTTGGGCCTTTCTAAAACAATATTTCTTCGAATTATTCATTAAATATGAATAAGGTTAGTGCAAGATGGGTGCCTAGACTTCTTTCCTCAGTCCAAAAGCAGCAACGAGTCATCTGTTGTCAGGTATTTTTGGATCTCCCGTGGCAAGGAGAAAGTAGCTTTGCAAACCATTGTTACAGAAAATGAAATTATGGTCCTCTACTATGATCCCTGGTCCAAAAGAGAATCAATGGAGTGGCGTAAGCCTGGCGAATCACGGCTCTAAAGGCCAAGGTTGATTGAGTAGTCAACCAAGAAGATCATGGTCACAATCATTTGGCACTGTGAAGGAATACTCTTCATTGACTTCAAGAAGAGTAACACACAGTAGATGGGGAGTACTATGCTGGCGGTAGCACAGACTACATGCTTCCATCGAAGAGAAAAGGCCAGAAAAGCTGAGTGGTGGTATGAGTCTTCCTCATGACATGACAACGCGCCTGTACACACAGCTCCTGTTGCAAAGGAAGCTGTGAAGAAACGTGACTTCCTAGGAGAAGGACCATCCACCCTACAGCCCAAATCCAGCTTTCAGTGACTATTTCCTCTTCTCAAAACTAAAGAAGGGCCTTCGAGGAAAAAAAATTAAGTGTGACGAAGAAGTGATGGCTTTTATTTATGCCCATTTTACAGACAAAATTTCTGACTATTTTGGGTGGGGGGATTGAAATGTTAATTCAAAGATTTCAGAAGTACGTTGCAATAAAAGGTAACAATATTGAAAAGTAAAATATAGTTTTTGTCTTTATCATACCTAGAAAATGATTAGGCCGGAAACTTATGGACCTACCAGGTATCCTTCTGCGCTTGGATATTAGAGTTTAGTAACACTCACTGTACATTTATTTGTTTCACGAAAGATTTCTGAGAGAAAAGTTCTTTTCTGTAGTAATGGGATATATTAAATATCGTATTAAAACCGAACGTTTTAATAGTTCTGTTTGTGTAGATAAACATTAATTCTTGGAAATTATTAAATTAATGAAGTTATTTTTCTATTTATAGTTGTATTTAAATAGCATTTAGTTCCGAAAATATTAATTTATTCCAATAGTATACGTTTTTTGCATTATTAAAATTTTGAATCTTTTTTCCTTTATTTCTAGTGCCAGTTAATTCAATTTTGAATTAAATTCCATTTATTAATACAAATATTAATGTGTAATACAAACTCAGTAAAACCACCATAAGTACATAAACTACTCATTGTATTATAAAGCATCAAAGTCATCAAACAGGAAAATACTACATTTATATAATTATATTTTAATAAGACTAAAGTTATGAACTTTGCCAACTTTTATTCTGAAATACTACGTGTTATACACAAACATTTTCATGTACTTATAAGTATGTAATTTGTAAATTCTTATACTTCAATATTACATGTTATATAAATATATTTTAATGAAACTACAGCTATGTAATTTGTCAAATTTTATTCTTAAATCAATTCTAGTTATTCCTTAAGTGTACGTTGTTTATTAACATACGGTTATAGAACATAAATCCGAAAGTTAGGCCATATTTTACTTCTGTAGATGTCCAATATATGGGCTATTTAATAAATGGCACTCGTTGCCTGTGGGGATCGATTGTTAAAGTGGTCGCAATTCTGAAAATATATAAGTAATTTCTGTTTGAAATTTTGTTCAATTTTAAAACAATGTTTTCTATAAAAATAAATTGCAAATGTTTATGTAAATAAATTATAAAAAGCTTTTCCCCTATAAAATATAATGAATTATATATTTGATTACTCTATTGTACATTTTAAAATTTGATGTAAAAGAATGCTATCTCACGAACGTGAGATGTTAAAAATGGAGGGACGAAAAGAGCACAAACTAAGTCTCTTTTTCCAGACCTGTCAGCTCAAATAAAAAGGAATATTAATATCACAGAAATTATTGTGAATGACATGTGGAAACATTTTCAACGTTTCAGAATCATAGACAACTTCAACTGCTTTGCTTTGTTTAGCAAACAGTACATCACATTGGTAGTTTTATGTACACAATAAAAAACTCCTAAAGGCCAACTTTTCTCAAACAATTATACTTGCTATAAATAAATATGAACTAGAGAGAGGAAAAAATGCTAAAATCCCTTACAACTTTCACACACCCCATAGACTTCGAAGTATAAATAGCTTCCCATACATGTTTAATAGAAATAAAAGTTAAAAACAGAATAAGTTATGAAATTTATTGTTGTAATTTAGTTCAACAAATGTCTACATTAAATCGCTAAGCCTGTAGTATAACAGCTTGTTGCAATTCAGCGTGTATGGTTGAATTTTTTTTAATAGTGTTTAACGCCCTTTTTTTACTACTGAGGCACTACAGGCGGTGAAAACACTGATGATACATGAAATGATACATTGGGAAAGGATTTTTTTAAGGAAGGAAGGAATCGTTCCAGGCCTAAGTTTAGTGTACCTCCCCGGCATTTGCCAGTTATGAGGACTGAGGAAAATCTTTAATAAACCTCAGTCAGGGAGAACGGTCTGGCGGGATTCGAAACCCAGACCTCCCGCTCACGAGTCCGCGCCTTAACGACCTCGGCCACCCGTGGCGGTATGTCTGTGCTTGAGAGCCTTATATTAAAGCTGAACATTTTTTAAATACAACTCCAATGAACGATATAAATGCATAAATTCTTTGGAAAGAAAGGTCCGCTTTTCCACAAATATGGTTTTGAGTCCTTCAACTGCTAGAAGTTAAAGGGGAAAGTAATAAGAGAGATTGATGTTTTAAGAAACAGTATAGAGTGGCAGGCATCCAGCAGAAAATATATTTATCTAACAAGAATAGAATCAACGATCTAGTGTAGGTTATTTAAAATATAATCAAGGTTTATTTGCAAAAATATGAAATAGCAGGCAGTGAAATACACATCTACAAAACATGCGAGCAACTTATTTGGAAGAAATTGCGATACAGCACTGCATTAGGACAGAAAGCTGAGGTAAATTTTATGGAAATGGTGATACGAAAACGGGTTTAATCTTCGCGCCTAAGGAGGTTTTTATTTGGCGCAGACTTTGGAAAGAGAGGATAACCACTTTTCACTCTCACACGTTATCTCTTTAAGAATGCCGGCTAGAAAGTTGGAGGTGATTCAGAATCTTTTCCAAGAAAGAAAGAGAGAGACAAATACGTGGCAGTTATTTCTTCACTTTTTCTTAAGCACTCCTGTTCTTTTTCTTTTCATTGTGTACTGTTCTTTTTAATCTAAAGGCAAATCTCTACGTAACTTCATCCATTATTTATTCTTTGTGTTAGGGAAATTAAACTCGCCTACATGTTGCCAGGATTATTCCAGTTTTCTTTAACCTATATTCCACATAATTCTTCATTGTAATCCATTAATTACATTTCCTATCTCATCTCCCTAAAGACCCCTACTGTCTTTTAATGAATAAGTTTATAGCGGTTTCTTTGTACACTTGTTATCCATTTTATTTCTTGATTTTCAACAGTATGTAAATTGAGCACCTTCTTTTAAAAAGTATTCCTATAAACTGAAAAGAGCTTCTTGCAAATTGACCAGCAAAGTACAGGGTGTCGAAACAAAGAGTGAAATTTTGCATATAAAAAGAGCTAGGTGAAACGATCGCCCCTTCTGTAAGGACCTTCCCTTTGTTTTAGTCCAATGTAATATCAACTGTTTTCTTAATAAACAGATATACCCACATACATTTTTAATGGTGTTTAACGCCCGTTTTTACTACTGAGGCACCATAGGCGGTGGACACTGATGATACACGAGATGAAATGATATGTTGGGAAAGGATTTTTTAAGGAAGGAAACGTTCCAGGCCTAAGTTTAGGGTACCTCCCCGGCATTTGCCATTTTCATTTATAAGGACTGAGGAAAACTGGAAAAAAACCTGTCAGGGAGGACGGACCTGCTGGAATTCGAACCTCAGACCTCCGGCTCACGAGTCCTCTCGACCACACGTGGCGGTATACTCATATACATGTATTTACCATATTTTAGTAATCTAATTTGTATAATTTATTTCATCTTCCAAGAACCGCCAAGGGTCACCGAGATCGTTAAAGCATATACTCGTAAGGGGGGGGGAGATCTGGGTTCGATTTCCGGCAGGACCTCCTCGTTGAATGAGGGTTTTTCCCGGTATTCTTCAGTCCCCATAATAGGCAACGCCATGAAACGTTTCCGTCCTTAAAAATAATCCTTTTCCAATTTATCTTTTCATCCATGTATCAGCGTCCACTTCCTGCGATGCCTCAGCAATATACACGGGGGTTAAATACAATTAAAATGTTGTCCAAGAACTTGAAACAAGGTACATCAATTTTCTGTAGTTCTCTTGAAAAAAAGAATGGTGTTCAGATTGGTGGTTAATTTTCAGTTTCTCTAATGCATGAGGGTTTGTTCTATTCCAAAAAATATAAATCACTTGATAGTTATCTGTCGTGGGTAGTTCATAAGTTGATAAGCTTGATACACGAGACGTATATCCTGCGAATTCTATAATACAGTAAAGGTATTTGAGTACGGGCCGATAGAGCGGCGGCCATACTCATTAAACAGGGACTCGCGTGGTTTAGGCTTGGAGCATGGTGGTAAATTAGGATCTCAGATGAAAATGAACTGAGGCTTTGCCCTTTATGCGAAGAGGAAGAATCATGCAAATCCTAGCGAATTGTAGCAGCACTGGAGTGTCGAGGAAGAAGTACCTGCCGCCTTCCTTTATTCCTTTATTGACTCTAACAGGGGGCGGGGCATGCTTGAATTCTGTTGACAGGCAAGGATGAGGAGCAGGTAGGCAAATTCTTATCAAAAGTGAGACAGCTCAGTCTGAAAAGGCTGAAAATCCGGGCGAGGAGAAAAGTGAATTCAATTAAAACTGTATGTATAGATGATATTGTATTCACTTATTATGGGGGAAGGGGTTCTATGTTCTATATGTTTACATTAAAGCATATTGAGATTTAATATTATTATTTAACTGGGCTAAGCACTGGAGGGTAACGTATTTATTAATCTATTTAAGAATGGTACCTTTTTCTGTATTATGAAAGGCACGTACTGTGCTGTGGACCCGTACGAAGGTTGTAAAGTTAGTATCATGTATATTCATTTGAATAAATACACTCATTCATTCAACTATATAATGAAATAAACCAGCCATCAAGGCAGCATGTGCAAGTAGCAGATTAAGTTAGTTTGAGGGAGGCTTTGTGAGTAAAGGTTGTGCGTTCATGTGTTACTAGGTGCTTTCATTGTGTGTAAATTGTGTACTTAATGTTCCTCGATTATGCTACTGCATAAATATAGACTTCAAGAACGATTTTCACAATATATGTGCGAAAATGGAATCTTGCAGATGAGTGCAATGACGACTTGCAAGTTGATATCATAGCAATCGTGTTCCAGATAAAAAAAAACTGATCGACAACTTATCAAAAAGTTACGAGAGACAGAATCTCTCAATGACAAGAAACGTGTTTCGAACCCTTGTGTTTTTAAGGAAGAAAAGTAAAATGAAATACACGAATTTCTTATGCAGATTCCGGCAATGTATTGCCACTGAGGAGCACCATTTTATCATATGTTGTAATACAGGTTATTATTTATTATTATCAGTTTCAAATATATAATGTTTCAATAAAAATGGAAATACTAACATAAAAAGTAACGATACACGAACTGACTCTATCTCCCTTTTTCCGGTCGCGGCGGCTGTAGTAATCAGTCGCGCTCAGGCGGCCCATAAATCAAATAACTTGACTGTAAAATGTGAAATGATATCCTCTCTGATTAAATTCTTCACAAAATAAATGCAATGCTATTGTCATACCCACATCGGATTTAAACAGATCTCACTACTAATAAAACTGTTTAAATTTCTCTCGTCATTTCCGTGCACTTTCATGAACAATTTTAATTTTTAATTTCAGTATCGGATCGGTTATGAATGTACATATTTCTGAACAAAATTTCATTACGATAAAAGAATGAAGTTGCAGTATATTCGATTGTTTACATTATTTATAACTTTGACACAGTAGAGTTATGTCGTTTAAAGTCACTGACTTGAGAGTCTTTTGCACCGAATTCTCGTCTATGATACACAGCTTTTTTGGAAGAAACGTGAATAGAATCTTTTAATTGAAATGCATTGGTATAGTCTGAGGTCTGCATATCAAGGACTGCTCTTCGCTTTTGTTTCAGTTTTATATTTTACATCTTCCATCTTCCAGATACCTATTCAGCGCGTTATCGGGAAATTACTTGACATCCTGACACCAGAAAACTTCACATAATCATTTCATAAACAATCGAAAATGGTACTGCTTTAGGAACAAAAATGTCATCTCGCAGAGTTTACGTCCAACATCGGGTAAGGTCGGTAGCATTCGTTCGGCAAAGCTAAATTCAAAATAAGGCAATATGTTTTCGTTCGCAAAGTTTCCATACACACACATTTCATACCCATAAAACTTACCATTTTTCTATTACAGCCGATTTGCCAAACCGTTAACATCAGAATTTAGATTCTCTAGCCTAGGTCTTTTTGCATAATTTGTCTGCAGCTTACTGAACCTAAAATGGTTGACATTTTCCACATATGAATAAGACATGTTCAGACTTGAGTAGGGCAGGTTTCTATCTCGTGATTAGTCCAGAATAAAGTTATGAATCTATTTGGTCATCCAACTATCTGATGACCGAAGCGGCGGTGGGGACTACAGGCAGACGTAGTAACATAAAAGTCGGTGGTTTAAACACTTAGAATTAGGGGCTAATAAATCTAAAGCTTAAAAATATATGCACACATTAATGTCACGAAAGGCTGCCTTGCTTCATTTTCCACATATTTCTGGCATATGCTTATGAGATTATCCTTTGCCCTTCTTAAATACCATAGAGAAATAAATTTATCTCCTGAAGGATATTATCCTTTAGTTCGTCTAAAATATGTGTATACTGCTCATTTAAGAGTTACATTATGACTTAGAGATCCATCACCTCGGACTTTTTCTTCATATAATCTCCTGACAGCATGAGCATGGACATACAAATCGTAAAAACACTCGTTTTGGAATAGAATAATTACGTCTAGAATTTGACAATTTAGTATTTTTATCAGATTTTAATTTAGGACTAGACATGTGTTTTATCTTTCAATATTTAAACAACACTTTGTGACGTGAGACTCAAGCCAACGCAGCAGTTTGTTAAACCCACTCGTCCCGACTCGTGCAGCCGGAATGGTTTTAGGTGATGGCTTATCGGGGGATGCAGACAATCGTTTCGTCGCTCATCAGATAATTGAAATACCCGATATATTTTCAAGCAGTATTTCTTCCTAGACAACCCAGCACAACCTAGACAACTTGTCCTACAGCATATTTTGTCAACATTTATCATCCTTGCTTTGATTTCCGCAACGATCATCAAGTTACTAAATATAATGAGTGTTTAAATGAAAGTATTACATATATGCTCAGCAGTTAGACTTAATCACAGCTAGTAATTTGTCCCTATGAGCGTATGTCCGATAATACATTTTGAGATATGAGTCAAGCTGTATTGTAGCTTATTATTCTCAAATGTCCTCTAATAGTAACTATAAGAGAGGCGCCTATGCATTGTCACACATTCTTCAGCCCTGCGTTTCAAAGAATCACATATTCGTGCAAACTTGTTTGATTGCCTTCAGAATGACGAAATGCAACGTACACAAGTTCCTGCAATGTTAATATATTATCGATGGATATGGCACATATTAAAGTCTTTAAGTCTAAAGAATAAAAACCAGGGGATTGGTAAATCTGTGCTACTGAACCATTCAACCAATTCATTGACCACTAAAGATTATGTTGCAGATTGTGGTGGTAGTTCACCGTGCATAAATCACATACTTTGCGTTATACTGATCGTTATTGCGTTATTCAACTGACTTATGCATCACTGCTGGTGCAATGAAGAGATAAATACAACTAATAAAAAGAGCAAGAGTCGAAAATGAAAGACCACACATGCACACCATACAAGTAAGAAGATAGTGTCTTGTGTTGTACCCATGTTAGACCTTGACATAGCTTAAATACTTGCTTCCAAATATGGGAACTTTGTACCAAGTCTATCCACTTTGGGTAGTCGGTACTGGTACTCCAGTGGCAACCATACTTGCCTCGTAAACCCAAAATGCGGGTTCAATCCCGACCAGGGTCGATTGATATTTTCGAACTTAAAAATCCTAAGTATGGCTTCCTTCGGAAGGGAAGTAGAGCCGTGGATCTAGTGTCGTAGATTTACGGCACGAAAAAGAACCTCAAATCAGAAAGAAGAGGCCTTTGAGAAAAATTTGTCGGCCATTTCACGCCCTGAACTGAATGGGACGCAGATGATCTGAGATGTTAAAGAGTGCCGTAAATAAAAACAAATCAACAAAAATATCCATTGTGAAAAGATGTTGCACTTCTATTTAAACACCTGTATTGCAGTTCTTTCCTGCGTTGACTTAGCTATGTGATACAACGTTGACATAATTCAACTTAATATAATTTGTTCGTCATTGTTATTCCTTAATTCATCTCGCCCTCCACCAGAATCTCTAAATACTAGGAGATTAAAAATAGTTCTGCACATGCAAAGATTTACATCCTTAGTAATTTTATTTTGCCATGTTCTCTTACTTTTTCTGTTAAATTTGTCAATATTGAAAAAATGTATTGTTAGAAATGTTTGCAAAATGCTAATGAAATAGGCCGATATTAAAATCCTACACCTAACATTTGAAAATTATTCCTAATGTTGAACATATTCACCAACTAGCACATACACCGCCTGTAGCCCCCGGCTCATAGGCAACTACTTCAGCAGTTGTGCGCTCCCGAAAGTCTCACAACTGCTTTAAAGGTCTCGTTTAGTGCCTCACAGATTGGCAACTGTTTCAACAAAATAACTGTTCAGTATTATTACGCTAGCAGCCAAAAGCACTGAGAAATCTGGCTGTTGCATCATATACTGCGCCATAGTTGTCAACGTTTACGTAACACTATTTTCTGTGGTATAATTGCGCGGCTTTTGATTAAATATGTCATTTGTATAACGAAAAGTTTCATTAATATTTCAGCTAAGTTCTAAGTTTAAAAATAGCAGCATAATCTGCAGTGAAATGCAATTAATATAACTGATAGTCGCCAAAATATCGATACATTACTGAAGTCGAACAAAATAATCCACAAAACGTCTTTAAAATCAATATTTTGTGATTTGCTTAGAGATAATGCAAGTTAAAGGATAGTCTAACAAAAAATTAAATAATCGTTAAGAAAAATGTTATCGAAAGTGGAAAAATACGCCCAATATAAAAAGATTTATTGATTTTGTTGACTATTTCATTTATTTGATGTCATCTTAAAATCGACCAATGAAACAAAACATAATTTAGAATTTTAACTAATCACCTCCGAATATAGCAGTGAAATTATCGAAAAGTTTCATCAAACCCGTTTTATAGCAAGCACCCATCACTGACCACTTTTTTATGTTAATTGTAAATTTAAATAACTTAATGTTTTGCTTATTCATTCAAACAGTCTGAAATCATTTTGTAAGTTATGTAACAACACCTGCCTAAGTAACCATAAATTTTAATAAACATTTTTCTTAATGGAAAATGTTTTCTCTGTTTTGTTTCCTTAGTTTTATTGGTAAATCGAAGGATATCGACTCTAATAATCGACTTTCGTCTACTTCATTCTCACGGTTTCTGAACATGTAGGTATTCATAAGTAAATATAACATTTTATATAAGTTTCAAATATATTACCTTTATTCTTATTCTATTCATGAAATAGTCCCAAACCTTGGGTCTTCTTTATTGGCATTACTGACAATGGATATTCGTCTGTTGCTACATGGCTTGAAAAGGTTAAGTATCTAGTAAAATGAACAATTTTTATAGTATTGTATGCCAAGTTTACGGGAATTAAATTTAAATTCTTATTTTATAAGTTAAATGATCCTAATAAATATCAATCGAGGATCTGAGCTTTCCAGATAAATTCACTTACTACGTTCGAGAATTTATCGGCAATCTCAGACCACCTTCTGATATAACTTGTGATAATTTTGAGGAGCCAGTTGCGTTGCGAATAATCTAAATAATTTAATCTTGACCAAATTATTTAAATTTAAAAAGGCAAATATAGTGCATATGTAAATGTTAAATTATAAAAAAATGGGATTATTATGTTGTTCCTCTGGTACTGAGCAGGATTACAATCGCGACAACCTAGTTATCAGTAAAAATTAAGGAAAGTAAAAAAAAATCTAATAGGGACAGGAAAAGAATAATCCTCCCACCCCTAATTTTTTTTCAATGTTTAATATTTTAGTGTTCATTATTTAGGTCTTGTGTGTCTATTATTTCATCATGAAATCATTGTACATCTGAAATGTCATAATTTTTCTTGCAAAATATTTTTGAAAGTTTGTTGAATTAAAAAGTAAATGATTTAATAGGTAAAGTGGTTAGTAAATTTCATGCTGTCTTAGAAGCATGTTGAACAAAAGTAATGCTTTTATTATTTCCATAGATAAATTTCGGGCTTCTCAAGAAAGCAGGAAAACGTGCCTTTATATAAGAGCAAACAATACGTGGGTCGCCCCTTTGTAGTCTTGTTTAATTGTATAATTGTTTTATTTTCTTCCGCCAGGAGACGTGCTTTGTTTCCCTCGCTAATTCAAGACTGGTAGGTACTGTTTCCTGAGTTATTGTGCAGTTCTGGGCGCTTTCATATCGATCTAAGTGTCTTTTGTAGAACAACCTCGGAATATTTTTAGAGATGGGTAACGCCTTTTCTTTGTGAGTCAATAGGAACATTAAGTTGATTTGTGCATTATGTGAAGACAAACTACTTTCATGACCTTGCACTTTCCTTTCTGCTGCTCTTTCGTGTTTCTTTTCTGCTCCTACATTGTTTTCTAAGACTATTCACTTCTTTTCTCTCGTCTCTCTTTTAACTTATCATTATTTTATTGTTTCCCGCAAATTCATTTCTTTCTCTCCATTTTTTAATTTTCCGGATATACAGAATGCTTCAAAAGCATATAGAGCAAAACTTTAAAAATGGGTTCCTCATACATGCAGAGGACAAAACTAAGTTACATAAAATGGTTTCTGTAAACATTAAATTCTACGTTTACAGGCTCTTCAGCAGGAGTCTGTGTTCCCTCGTTGTATTATTTTGCTTAATTAAATCAATACTGTTGTAAAATAAAATAAAATGTATAACTCCAATTAAGCAGTGTCTGAAATTAACACCAACATTAGATTTCCCATCTTCACATGAATAATTTTATATGTTGAACTGTTATATTATTTCAAAACTTAATAAAAAAGAGGACTCGCGACGTCTTTCCTTTACAGTTTGGCATGTTGTTTTAATCAGGAAATGTACTCAAGACATAAAAATGTTTGTACTCATTCATCGCTGCCTTGAACACCGGGCTTTCCATTATGTCTTGTCAAGAAGTGTCACCGAGGAAGATATTCTAAATGCTGCGGAAAAGAAAGCTGTAATTGTCAAAAGAAAGGCAAAAATGTAAACAAATGTTGGTCATGCAATTGTCCGAAGATTGTTGCAAGAGAACAACAGAGGCATACCGCCATGGTTGGCCGAGGTCGTTAAGGCGCGGACTAGTGAGCGGGAGGTCTGGGGTTCGATTCCCATCAGGACCACCCTCCCTGACTGAGATTTTTTCAGATTTTTCTCAATTATCATAAATGGCAAATGCCGGGGAGGTACATTGAACTTAGCCTGGAATGCTTCCTTCCTTAAATAAAACAAATTTTCTCCTAGTTATCATTTCATCTCCTATATCATCAGTGTCCACCGCCTGTGGTGCCTCAGTAGTTAAAATGGGCGTTAAACACTATTTAAAAAACAGTCCCATTCGTACCATCTACAGACACAGACTTTGTCCCAAAACGGTTATCCTGCTCAGTTTAATAATGTTCTGCCAGTGGTTCTTACAGCAGTGCAATGCTAATCCAAACTTTCCAGCTTTAATCCTATTCACAAATAATACAATGTTCACAAGAAATGTAATTTAGCATTTTAACTACAGTGCTTGAATATTTATACAAAACTCTATCCCATGTTCATTCTCATCATGGGTAGAAGTTCATCAACAAATGCACCTTTTTTGGTGATTAGGGTGGGACCTCATTTCTTCCACACAGGTCTACAAAGAGAACTGCTGAGAAACACATTGCCTGATTTCTTAGGCAATAATCTCTTGAAATCCTGTTGAGGACTTCCTGCATACATAATCGCATTTTACTACTTTTAGAGGCCCCCAACAAATTTAAACCTGTTTATATAGGTGAGGCATTTAAAACCTTTGAGTGATGATCTAGAAAAGTTTCGTGGCGAATTGAGCCAGTCTGTCAGTTAATATGCACTACACAAGGAAAGAGTAAGTGTGCTAGAAATAAAATTAAGACAACCTCTGAGATAATTATTTTGAATAGTTTATTTAATGCACTTTGAAGAGAACCATCAATTAACTGCAAAATGAAACATTTTAGTACCGGTAGTGATACTTTATTCTCTTATATGTTATATTTTCTCAAATAAGTATATTGCTGGAAAAAAGCTATAATTTTCTTCTGTCTCTCTTTTGACTCAAATCTTCATATTCTGTTTTCTCTCCATTCTTTTTTTTCTCGTAAAACGATTTTTCCTGAAAACACTCAGTTAATTTGTGTTCCTGGTGTTTCTTCTTAAAGACGAAAATAACGTCCCCGACACTTAAGTCCAAGTGACTCCTTGGCAGATGCGTTAACACGCATCTAAGCTGATATTTAATTGGATTTACGAAATATATTTTGGTCGCAACTTACGTAACATATTTGATAAAAAATCTAATTTACCCCAAAGGCTTAAAGTTGTCTTTGTATAAAACAGAACAATGCAGTGAGTATTAACAAATCCTGCACATGGGGTTCTGAGTAAATATCAGTTTTAATGTGCAAATGCTCTCTAAAGTGACAGCAGCCTGTAACAAATCGTTATCGTTTTTAAACTACTACTATATAATGATAGCAAATAAATGGTCAAGTCTGGCCTGTGTTTCTGAATTGGTTTTAGGCCGTCTCACGCCATACCATATCCTCTTTAATCCGTATTGAGAATATTCTTTCTAACTGCAAGGTTTCTAAAGCAGTCCGGTTATCGGAGAAAATGTTTCAGTGTTATCTTAAATGTTCCTGGACAGAAACATGAATTGCATAAATCTCAGCACAGTAGCGTATTGTCCAAGACGAGGGACATGGTAGCCCTTAAGTATACAGCAAATCAGCAACTTTTAATGGCTTAATTCTCAAAGCATCTGTATAATATCCAGGAGGCTGTGGTTATGTTACATCACTTGTCCTTAACGACACAGTTAAGGGAGCTAAATTAATATCAAGGGTCATGTTTTGCGCTTTCATTTATGTGAAATAATATTACTCCGAGCTCAAGTGTCATCTAGGTAAAACCAGAGATCAAAACAATACAGACAAAAGGCAGATGGTGCTGCTACATGGCTCCTAAAGTTTAAGTAAACGCACACTTGTATTTTTGTCATTTAATGGATGCTAAATAAGTTCTGCGAAACTTTTAAAATAATTGGCAATTTCACCTATGAAAATTATTTAACTTGTTATTGAAACGCTCCTTCTAATGCGTGTAACAAAAAACAATTATGACTTGGAACCAGAGATAGTAAAGCATGAGGTCACGACTGGGACTGTCGATCCTGGTGGTGTAGTGGTAACCATACTTGCCTTCTAAACCCAAGGTCGCGAGTTCAAACCCGGCCAGGATCGATGGATTTTTTCGGGCGTAAAAATTCTAAGTATGGATTCCTTAGGAAGGGAAGTAAAGCAGTGGGTCCCGTGTCGTACATTTACGGCACGAAAAAGAACCTCAGCCTGAAAGAAGAGGCCTCTGAGCAAAATTTGTTGACCGTTTCACGCCCGGAATTGAATGGGACGCTGATGACCTGAGATGTTGAAGAGTGTCCTTAAATAAAACGAATAAAAAAAAAACAAAAAAAAAACACTGGGACTAGCGCTATGGATATTTGGCTTACCGTGCACATGCTCTTCCATCTGAGTTACCATGCTCAAAAAGACTCAAAGCCTTACCTTACTTGTGATCCATGCTTCATATTTAATCATAGTGCTAGGTTTAATTTTCATAAAATGTGACCTTAGAGGTCTCAAGAGTAGTGGGACATTCGTAGTTGTGGCCGGAAGGGCAAGTTATCTAAGATGAAAGCGTTTCGGTACGGCAAGTAAAAAATTTGCGGTTCAAATTTCGGCCGAATTCTCGAGTTTTTCGTATCTGGCTCTGGTGCCAAGTATTAGCATAACACTTGGCTTGTGTGGGAATAAGTATTAAGGCCATATAACACATCTTCTGTTACTTGTTTAACATTACAATGTGTTCTACGTGTGATAAAGAGGAACATTGGAACCATATTATTGCACAATGTAAAACTACGGAATGCTGGAGGTTTCAGGTTCTCCGAAAATTTTGAGGGGTGGAGAAGGAGGTGGGCGTCATGCCTTAATTTGGTATTTTATAAGAATAACTGGAAGGGGAAGTGTATTTTTTCCCCATTTAAACGTTTCTTTTGTGTAAAAAGGAGCACGAACTTCCTGGCTAAATCAGGACGCAAGATTAGTATTTAAATGTATCTAGTAAACAATTATTTAAATTACCACCACCCTGCTATTACTACTATCAGTATCTTAACATTGTTATTAACATATTATGTCCTTGGTTTGATATTTAATTTTAACCTTGTCCTTGTTATCGTTTTCAACGATATAAATCATAAAAACCATATATTTGATCATATTTTGACTGTTTACATGCGTTTCTTAATATACCATATATTAGAATTGTTTTGGTATTTTATTTTTTTAATTTTTAAGTACAAATATAGGATAATGGATGAAATGTTTTATGTATCGGAATCGCCTTTTAACTTTTTATAACTTCCACTTTTGGGCAAGAAAGAGAATTATTTAAAAATCTACTTTAATGACATTCCCAGCTCTATTAAAACAAAAAATAGCAGTTTACATACTGCTTGAATTACATCTCAAGTAAACTAAAAAAATTTTCGGAATATTATGGTCTTACTCCTCTACATTCCACATGCACTTAAGCATCGCCCCGTCATCTCTATCTACATAATTATATCAAAATACGTTAGAACCAAATGCATGATCAAAACAGGAGCAGTTTCAACGAGTAACTTCGATTGATCATCCATTTATGCTATTTGGTTCACCCTCTCTGCATTTTGCCCAAAGGAATGCAACCTGCATTGCAGCTGTTATTGGTACCAGTTCCCATAGCAACTTCCCCAAGTCGTTCCCACAGCAATCTCAACGCCCCTTCCTGCACCCCACTCTCGATGTTATCTAAGAGAGGCCACGACTGTTTCTTCCTAGACCCCCCATTTGCGTTCTAATAGGCTACCTTAAGCTGAAGATACCAGATGGTATTTTCACCTCTGATGCAGCCCCTAGCCACTGGCTTTATTGATTTAAGTTTCGATGTAATTTTGGATATCCTGTAATGTGATGCAATGTGCGTTAATAAATTCATAACGAACTAAGTACAAATCAATACAGGGTATGCATTACAGGCCAATGACTTTGAATTGTATTAATATCACATTCGAATCTCTTTCTTGTGGCCTCTACATTCATTTTAAATACTTCTTGCATTTCATTAATTATAGATTTACAATTTTATTTTAATTTGTTTACCACTCCATTTGAGAATAATTGTAACCAGTTTGATATATGCACACCTCGCCATATTTTTATATTTTGTTTCAATATATTAATTACAAATAAACCTCTCCTTATTTTAATTATAAATTTTAGATTAGGGGTTTTCAACCTATGCTATGTGAGCTACTGCCGGTTGGTAAGAAAATATTTAGCAAAAAAGGTAAATGTACATTTGTTTTACAAATAACAACATTAAGATAATGTAAAATCTATTGTTTTAATTTAGTTATAGTAGAAAATGACAGAGCACAACTCGAAAATATTTCATCAGACAACAATGGAATACATTATAACAGAAAGTATGTTGCAAACACAGCTTCCTTTCCATTATTTGATGCTTTCTTAAGTGAATTCATTGTAAACTGAGAGTGAATATTAAGGAGCACCTTAGGGGTTTCATTTCAGATATCAATGTATACTTCATTGAAAACCTGGATTTAGAATTTTGGATTAGAGTCCTGTTTTGTATTGCTGATTCCTTATCAGAAGCCTTAACTCCTTCCGAGAAAGACGAATTAATGGAGCTATTATGTGATGGAAGTCTCAAGAAGATTCTGGCTGGCGAGAGAAAACGAATATCCAATGATCTCAGATAAAGTTGTAAATATTTTGTTGATGCTTTTTAATTACTTTCCTTTAAATATGTGACTTTTCTTCTCTAATTTATATAAAAAACAAGTGCATAAATAATTTGAATGTTGATTCCGAATTAAGACTAAATTAAGTCAGTTTAACCCAAAAATAAATAACTGTGTTTAGCTAAACAAGCACAACTTCGCTCTGAAACAGAAATTAGTTAAACTTGTAAAGTTAATAGCTTTTACTGCTTATAAGTCCGAGTACAGGAATACCAATATCAGGAACGTGTGTTTGTCAAAGTTTGTTTTCATTCAGTATATTTTAACCTTGACAAAATTAATTTTTAAAACATTTCACAGAACAATCCATTGCATAGGAATACATTGCTCAGTTTTTATTTAGTAAATGTCTAATTCTAAATGATATATGCAAGAAATAACTAAATAAATCACTAGCACTGTCATAAATGTAGAGAAATCCTTGTATAACAAAATCACGCATTTCTCTCGTAAAATTTGGTGAATTACGTGCTTTTAGTGTTTCATGTTTTCCCTAATTTTGTTTTTATCATTTTATTTGTGCTTCCTTACAGCTACTTCTCAACAACACGCAGTCAATGGGTTTGGCTAACTTTTTATTTCATCTGTTACAGACACCCTCTATTGGTGTATTATGGTCAGAGTCAAATTTATTTATAACAGAGCTGGATGACTCAGGCGGCGACGTAAGGGACTCAAATTCAGGAAGTCGAGAGTTCAAATCCCTTGGTTGCTTAGGCTAATGCGAATGCATTTTTACTTTCCATGAATTTCCCGCTCTTCCATTACATATCATTTCATTTCGTTGGTTCTGCTGCAGGATCAAAAGAGTCAGGGCGAGTGGGGCTTGCGCTATGCGAAGGTTTCTGCACTGACGTCTGGGCTCGAATTCCTTGGAGGGGTTGCTCCGCCAGAATCGGAGTGTTCTATCGGGAAATATTTCAGGAACATCATCTTCGTCTGCGTAGTCCCTGCCCGTGGATCCTGGTCGCCCGGTGTTTCCCTTTGCTCATCCCTTCCTTCCGGAGGTGGCATGATAGCAACAAGGAGATGGTGTACCGCCCTGGTTGTAAGATAAACTATGGCGTACGGACCCGAAATTGGGGGGTGGGAGAACACCGAGGAGCTTAATCAGATACAAACACAGTTCCTAAAACGGTTACTACAAGTAGGGAGGAATACAGCGAATTGTGGGGTCCTTAAAGAGCTTGTATTTCTAACGAAAGTGTGAATTTAAAAATAAGAACAATTAATTACTAGTTAAGGATAATACGGAGAAATCAAGCTCTTCTTCGGGCAGTCTGCTCAAGGGAGCATATAAGGGAAGGGTGGGATACGAGATGGGCATCAAAACTAAGGAAAGGCTTAGACAAAATTAGATTGGGGTATATTTGGTTAAGGGGAGAGGACATTACGCGAAATAGTTGGAAAATAGTTAACAGACGTTTGCGAGATATAGACAGACAAAATATTTTGTCTCAATGCGCAGAAAAAGTATCGCTGAACCTGCAGGCTCAAATACGGTGTTGGGGAGGGGGAGGGATTATTGAGGTATCTGTGGCAGGGAAGAAAGAAGTGGTCTTGCATGGTTTAGATTAGGGGCTTGGAAAGGAGACAGAACAGTTAATGCTTTCCGTAAAAGGATTTGCCCAATGTGCGGAGAAAGCGATACCTGAAGGCATATTTTGTCAGAATGCAGGGAAACGCAGATTTAAAGAAATGATTTATCATCGCAATTTCTGAATTCTAATAGAAGTTTGAACATTTGCCGGGAAGTTTTTAAGCATGCGAGATACACAATTTGGGAATATTTCTAGAGAAGACGCTACAAAGGAGGGTAATGGCCATAACGAAGAGGGGCAGATGGAGAGGGGGTGTGAGTAAAGGGAAGGGGGCTTAAGAGTAAGGGTTTCATTCATGTCTATGTATTTGTATTTAAATTATTAATAGACAACTTAAATGTATCGAAGTATTTGTATATTTGTATGTATGCAGGTAGATTTGTATGTATGTAGGTATGTGTGTATGTATATGTATGTATGTATTATGTATGTATGTATTATATATGTATGTTTATATATGTACCTATGTATGAGTATGGCCTTTTTGATTGCTGTAAGGACGACATTAGCATGTACGGGTAAGGCCCATGCGATGTTGTATTTATTTGAGTGTATCCTAAAATCGTACAATAAAACGTCCATTACTACTACTAATAGCAAACGGAAGGACATGAGTAAATTAAAATTCTTAAGTATTCCCCTCCCCTCGGCCAGTCCAAATTTGATTAATTAGCTTGGCCATACTCCTACAAAATATATTTCCCTATTTAGTTATTGTCTCTTGTTTTTTAGACATTGGTCTAACGGTCAGCAAATTTGTCAACATCCACCGCAAAGAAGTTCGCTGGTTACTGACTCCGTAAAGCCATCAAGAGCTGACGACGGGTCATTTGTCTCGCGGTGTGTTTAGCTGCGCTGCTTTTGAACTTGGACAAAATGCCTTGAAATAGATGGCGACCTTATTGAACGAATATTAAAAGTACATAATTATATACTATGTTTACATTTCACATACATTTCATTTACTGGTTCATGAACAATAGATACTGTCCAATTTTTGGAAAGAAGGAAGTATCAGGTTGCTTTTCGCTGATAGTCTCATAACAGGAGCAGTAATCGTGATAGGATTATAACATGCCATTGATGAAATTATTAGATATTGTGCAGGATGGGATCTAAGGAATAAATAGTAAAAAATCAATGATAATACCCAATAATGGCAGTGAAAGAAATTGATTATTTAGGAGTGAGATTTGCGAGTAAGAAAGGTAGGAGGTTCAGTTTAAATGTGCACAAGTAAAACGTAAATTAGCTATGAAAGTTGTCAGTTTTAAGTACCCACATTACCAATGAAATGGCTAGAAAGACGTTATGAGGGTGTTGTTGAGTCAAAGATGTTGTATGCAGTAGAAATTTGGAGAGTGTCAAAAGGGTGGACAAAGGTTGATGTGGTACATAGAATTTTTTGTAGAGAAGTTCTGGGATTACCAAAAAGTTTGCCGAGGGGGGTAAGTTTGGCAGAATTAGCGGAGAGAATCCGGAAATATTGGCACAGATTTTTGAAATTAGATAATAACAATGTACTAAAAATGCTTTAGGTACCAAGGAGATGTACTGGGAAAAGAGAGTTGGTTTGGCGAGGTAAGTAAACTACTAAAAGAAAGTGTAATGGGAGATGTATGGTGTTTGGCTCGAGGTAACATCAGTGGATTTTTGAAAGTGATAAGATAGACGGTAGAACACATAGAGAAGCAAGAGATTTGGGCTAGTTTAGAGGATAAACTTTCTTTACGTTTATATAAAGTAGTTAAAATTGAGAATGGGAGAATATATAGATAATTGCGATCAATTTAGAAGAATAGGTCTTGTATGGGTGCTTACAGAGCTATTATTTCTAAAAGGATTAAGAATACATTTTAAAGAAGGATGCATTGTGTGGGAAAGTGAATAATGTGTTACATCGTCTAATAGAATGTGAAATGGTAAAAAGATGGAGGGACAGTATTTGGGGCGAAAAGTGAGAAAATACATTAAGATATAGTGGCAATTAAAATGTTATCAGACATGAGTGTAGAGAAAATAAATAAAATTGAGGAACTCTTATGAAACATAAGGGATAACTAAATGAAAAGTATAAGGAAGGAGCTTGAGGGCACACACAGTTGTGAAAATGGTAATTTATTTTAGGGGTCCTTACCATACATATATCCTGGTGATTAAGGTATGGGAAAATCTTAGTTTTCATACTGCTAAATTTTTAGATATTTTGTTTATGTAATTTTAATTGTAACTGTGCTTGCTGAAATAAATTCATTCATTCACTCGTATGGTTCATGAAAATAGATCGAAACTTGATCGCAATTTCCTTAGTTACCGATCGTATCCTACCTGAAGCAAATAGAAAGAAGAATTTTTTTTATGCTGGTTCATACTATTAATGTGAGAGAGGAATGATTCACTTGCTTTCTAAATGGCGAAATGAACTGTATAAATATTTTATATTTGGGTGAAAATATTTGCTATTTTCTCCAAATTGTTAATCTTAATTTACATTCTTTTCAGGCTTGCGTTATGTACTTTGATTTTGCTCTTATATTACATGCGTTTTAACATATCTAAATGCAGTACCAGCAATGGAACAGAAGAGTGGTACATAAGTGTATGAAAGACGCATAAAAGTAAACTTGCTGAGCACTGGCCAGTCATGACCTAACTGGATCGAACCGAGACTTGACGTGTCCCTTTCAATGCGAAAGTGATCCCCAAACTCTCTTGTGTTACTTTGCTGGGCAATCTATCACGACTGAATCTGAAGTGAAGTGACGTCACGTCACTAAATTGTCCCAATGAGTACCCAGCTAGTACTAAAAATTTAAAGAACTCCTATTTACTCAAATGCTATTAAAAGGCGGTAGACCATTAAAGCATACCAGTAGGTTATTTACGAGGTCTAGAAAAAATCAGGTCTTGGCGACCTAACTGCCTACGAAAGTGCCTTACAATAAAAATATTGTTTTGGATATCTGCTAAAGCAAGAATGGATGTAAACTCGTGTGTAAATTGTGCTGAAATTACACACAGAGCCGGCAGCATTGTCACTAAGTTCCCCTTTTGTCAACTATTAAGGTTGCAAAGAAGTCGATCCAACGTTCTCTTTATTAGTAACACAAGTAACAATAGAAGAAAATAAAAATTTACATTCAAACGTCTACTCACTCATGTTAATATTGTAGCTCATATTCTAGAAACTCGAAATTAATGGTAAACTTCTCAGATAAGCAACACAGCGAGGCTAGTTTAAATATGGTCAGAGCGCACGCAATCTTTCAGAGTTCGTGTGGCTCTTGTGAAGCAAGAAAAACGACCTTTAGAACTTAGTATCCTAAATTATCTCATAGCCTCAGAATACACAGCTACTTATAGTCATTACTTTCCACCAAAGTAGTTCAAAGTTCATCACTATCGTATAGAGAAACCAGAGTAATAAACACTGATAAAAATAAAATTTCAGGTGGCAACAACGGAAAATCGGAAATAAAAATGGAGAAAATGGGAAAATAAAATAATAGACTGCATGAAATCAGATTGTGCTTTGCAATTTTCAATATTTCAACTTTTAGGGCTGCTCATAAACAACGATCGTAAAATACTCATGGTGTAATTTTTATGATATTTCTCAAAGTAGTCCCCGTTGGTTAGAATGCAGTTGTCCCAGAGTTTCTGCCAATTTTCAAAAACATACTGGAGACCCTTTTTGTCAGGTCCTTCAGAATCGCCTCGTAGCCTTCACCACTGCTTCTAGAAAAGCCCCGACAAGTGGAGAAAAAGAAAAAGTCACATAGAGCTAAATCTGAATTAAATGGAGGGTGAGAGACACACTTTGTATTTATATTTTTTAAGAAATTCAGCAACAATTCCTATGTGCTGTCACGCATTATCATGGTGCAGCATCCAGATTATTAGCCTTTTGCGTGTGACATTACCTTGCAGAATTTTCAGGACATTTCTATAGTGTTGCCCAGCTACATGCTGGTAAACCTTTATTTGAATATCGAAAATTCCCAACAGAACCAACTACATTTGCTCCTTTTTATGTGTGTTGGTACTGATGTCCACATAGAGCTTTCTGTTTGCTCTCAGCATTGAAGTAATGCAGATAAGCTTCGACAGCGATGATTACCTTTGAAAGAAACTCCTAGTCTTTCTGCGACGTCATCTTAAAGCGCATACAAAACTGCACGCGAACGTCCTTTCGTTCCGGAATCAACAGTCTTGGAGCCCACTGTGCACATACACGCCTCATGTGCAACGAGTGAGTGCCACTCAGTGAAATTTTCACATGTTCTAAAAGTGTTCTTAATATTAATCGAAGATTCTCTCTCATAGCGAGTTTTATCCTCCGTTAGAGCATAAACCTTCCTTTGAAATTGGCTGCCTCCTCTCTTTAAATATTTTAAACAATCTTCAAGTTGTGCTATAGGGAAGAACAAACTCTCTATAGGCCTTCTGTGACATTGCAGATCTCAGCTGAAGAGTGGTTTTAATTATAACATAGGCCTTGAAAGCCTTAGAAGTATCATGTCTCAATTTATACATCTGTCACAGGCGGGAACTGGAAGTGCCAACAATGAAACTAACACCATGTATACATTCCGCACTAAGCTATCAAAATATTGTACAGTTAAATTTTAACGCGAGAAATTAAGCCTGTAAAAATTATTATTCTTTATTGAACAGTCTCAGAACAAAAATAATTACACAGGAAAAGTTATTCATATTTGTATGTTTGTAGAAAAAGAACGTGTAGGTTTCTGAAAGAAATATTTTTAAATTGAAACTATTTTTATCCTGTGAAAAATTGCGTTAAATAATGAGTCAACAATAATGAAAAATTTATCATGATGCTTTTTTAAACGCTGCTAATGTAACAATAGTTGAGAACTGAATATATATCTCTTCTTTTATTTGAGCAATTAAAATGAATAGTTTTCATTTTTAGTATTAAATGACATTGAATTTTAGTCAAAAGTTCACACAATTTAAAATTCATTTTATACAGGTTAAATTATATGAACAATATAGGAGATTACTGATTAGCAATCAGTCATAAGATATTATTCTTATCTTTTACCAATAAAATTTTCAATAATAAGTCGATATGATATAAAATTAACAAATTCAAACTGAAATAGCATTTGAAATGCAATTTTAGAACATAGTTGTAATTTTAATTAATAAATTTGGGATAATGTTTACACATAATAAACTTAAGACTCGTAGATTTAAAAAAGCACTTAAATATATTCGAAATGCAGTAGGTGTTAGCATCAATTTCTTATACTGTTATGCTTTTATTTATCTTTGAAACCATGCAAAGTAGTAATCCGCGGTAAAATTAAGCACATTGAGAAGAAATTACTAAATGAAATTACTTGCATTTAAATTTAACGCTTTAACGCTCACGTTTTTCATCAATTCAGTGAAATAAACGTTCCTATTCGTATGTAACTTGGATCTTGAACTATGTAGTGCTAAGGATCATGTAGAATATGTGTCAGAGGATTAACCGGTATGAAAATGTGAAAATACACGTTGCTTATAGGAGTATTAAACTGAAAAAACAGTTCCTTAATTAGATAAGACTGTTCATGACAAGGCGGTATAAAATTAATTTACTCTCTATGAAATATGTACATAGAGGATAAATATTCTTTAAGCAATAAGAAAATTGTATGAAATACGTTTCTTAAGATAAGTGCTAAGTCAAACAGGACTAAAATTTCAAATTATTTAGTAATTTCAGAGGTTTCATGTTTAACTTGCTATTTATTGTCGCTTTATCTTCGCGGGTCTTATCGCAGCGTCTGTTAGTTGCTTTCACTTGAAACCTAATGTGGTATTCAGTTGACTATCTGTCAGTAGTTTTCATTCCTGTTCCCGTTTTCTTTCAATAAGTTTATTGGGTTTTAGTCATGCATAGAATGTATGGCCTAGGACCGGTTGGCGCGTGTTAACCTGGAGTGGAAATCAGGTTCCTAATAAAAAACACAGCGTTGCCATATTTGGACTTTCTTTTTACATAATTATTTCATAACTATTCAGTATGTGCTGCTCAATTTATTCTTGTGTAGCGTACAATTCATTGCTGTACTTATGGCGTAAATAACGCTAATTTCCAAATTGGGTATGCATTTAAATGAGGTACACAGAAACACCTTCTTCAAGCAACGTTTAATTGCTGAAGTTGGTATGCTTGTGCGGCTCTAGCTCGGGTAGGTACTACCCCATCCACTAGTTAAAACACCAATGAATGGAATGTACTGATAAACGACATTAGCTGCGTATGCTCAAAATTAAATATTGTGATTACCATGTGAGATACTTGATGCTAATTTAGTAAATTCGATGGAATGTCATTTTTATAGTTTTAAAACAACTGAATTTTACATAGAAAAATGAATATTAAAATAATTAAACAAGTTATTTGTAAAATATTATATTATAAACTTTAAATATCATTTTCAAATGTTTGTGTACACTACTTTTTTCAATGTCCTGACTAGTTTAAGGTATCATCTTAAAAGAAATTGATTAATATAGAAGCTCGATATAACAGCGCGCTGTGGCAGATTTGATGTATAAGTAGCAGATTGTGATCTTTCTCGTGAGAAAACTTACAAATCTAAATATCTGGCAGGGGATCAAATAATACATACTCCCTGACAGGATCGTTAATCATTATTCATTCAAAAATAACATAATTTACTACAGTCAGATATACAAATTACTAATGACCTTTTACTAGCAGATCAAACAGTACGAAATACATTATGTAAATATGATTTGCCTTCCTACGTACAACACTTAAGTCCATTGCAGACAAAGATCAACATTGTTAAAGAAAGTACACTTTGGAAGAATGTTTTGCTAATTTCATTAACGTCAGAAAATTTACAGGACACTTTTATCACAATATATTTATCAAGTGTTGCCTTCGGTAAGAGAGATATTACGGTTTGGGCATGTGTGTCCGTAAATAGGGAATCCATCTTTGATTATTGATCACTAACAGATTGAAGACATGCAGAGGAGATTTAGAATATACCTTAGAAATATTCCAAAAACGTGAATTTCACTTTTCTTGATAATAAAGTCTTTACATCAAATTGTGATAATCATAGAAGCTATGAAAGAACTGCATATAAATCGTCTTATACTTCCACTTTCCTGTCAAGATAACATAATGAGACTTGCTTCAAATAACTTCATAAGTGTCCACCGCGTTCTAATAACTTCAAAATACTGCATTGCAAAGTAATATGACAAGAAAAGAAGATAATTGCATCTGAAGGGTGTCAGAGAATTATTCACGCCCGGTTAACTAAACACTTTTTTAACAGTAAAGCTGTACAAAATATGCCTGCATTTTATAATGATTTTTATTTTCTTTCTGTTTTTCAAGGGTACTTTAGAGAACTATATGTGTTAATGTATTGTGTAATTACATTTAACAATAAATAAGAAGTTATTAGGTCAGTTTCTTATAATTGCCATTCACTTTTAGTAGACTATTTTTTTTCAGTTAACAGTAAAGATTCTTTGAAAGTTATTATAGCGGATCTGCAATTGAATTATTGTCTTAAGAAAAGCAGAAAAGGCACAGCAGGCACATATATCGGAGATCAAATCCGGTACCTCAGGAAGTTATCATCCCTTAGGAAAACAGCTCGCTAGTTTAATTAAACAAAATGATCATATAAATATGCAATGACAGTACAGATATTCTCTTTTGAACGGTCTCCGTCAAGTCTACGCACTTTTTGGCTAGCAGCAATCACTTTATAAAGATGTGGTCCTATGTGCTCAGTAAGAATGCGATACACGTGTATGTAAATCTTTTAAGAGCTCGTATTACAAAACTCAAGGACGGATCACTCTTCCTGTGGCCCTACTAATACTTCACTGCTAGCAGGTGCGTTTTTCCTCCTTGCAATTTTGTAATCAATCATTCAACAGAGAATTGTCTCATACAAGGGACCTAAAGTTAACAAATAAAGCCTGTTATCTCTTTCTATTTACTTCTTTGTATTTCTTCGCAACAAACTTTTATGAAACAAGATGCTTATTGTAAATCTTTTGTTTATGGATGAAATAAAACTTTTAATATAAAATAAATTTAACTATGGAGGTTTTTCTTGTCCTTAAAATATATATACGTTTTTGCACGGTAGAATCAACAACTTAAAACTAACGCGAACTACGGAAGATAAAATTGCTACAGTTCTTTTGGTAATTTGGAGGTATTACAAACGTGGAACGAAGATATTATTGTATGATGTGATTAATTTTAAGAATAAACGTATGTAATCTCTTGTTGAACATTTAAAACAATAAGTTATGTCTTTAAAAGACATGCTGATAATCGCAGGACAAATAAAAATCTCTTTTTTCTGATGCATCCACAATGAGCGCGACCCTCACTGAACTATACAATGCTTATATACCAAAACATTTTACAAATATATATATATATATATATATATAAGTTCTATGTTAATAAAGGCTTTATTATTAACAGCAATTATGCCCTTTTTCAGTAGCGAAAACAGGCGTTAAACACTAGCTGTGACCACAAATGATACATGAGTTGAAATGATATGGAAATTACTTCAGAGGATAAAAAGCATTCCAGACTTAAGTTTAGGATTCCTCCTGGGATTTTCTATTGATAGGAACTGAGGAAAACCTGAACAAGAAACCTTAAACAGAAGGGATGGCGGGAATGGAAGCGTAAACCTCCAATTTACGAATCTATTAATGAACTTGGTCACCCAAGTTGGTAAGTTAATACCACGACTGGTATGCAGTGAGCTACAACAAAGTGTATAAACCTCCTTTCTTTCAGAACAGATTGAACTTTCATGAATAGGTACCACTTCTACGATGTCATTTTAAATATAGCATAATCAAAAGAAATTGTATGACCACGACACCACGTCATGCATTACCAGATTAAGGATGATAGATGATAATACTTTGACTGAATTAGCTTGGGAGACTTTGTGGTCTAAGTTTCCTGGGCATTTAGCTAAAAATACTAAGGGAAAAAAATAACAAAGAAAACTCAAGTCAGAAAACTAACACGATTGGAATTGAACCCGGCCCCGCCGCGTGGTAAGCTACGCTAGACTACGGCGGTGGTCTTAAGCACGTGTTGCAGTAAGCCTTCCCACAGATCATGGCAGGTTCGTGAGCTTCTGTACACATTTTACAATAGCTGCTGGTGTGGTCAAGCGAGAATAATTAAATGACCCCTCAAGCCGCTCGATGCGTGCTCTCCTGGCTTCTTTGTGCGACATTCACTAAGAACAATGTTAAGTCTCAGAAAACCAGCTACACTGTTCATCTAAAAGACAAGTGTTTAAAAATTATCAACCTGGAATTGACAACGCACATAGAAACATTTTTCAGCACATTGAGTTTACAATGGATGATATGTTGAGCGCTAATACGTTTTACTATTAGATATTTTGCGCCTCTCAGCGTTATATGCAAGTAGTCGTAGTAGTAAGTAGTAAGTAGTCGTAGTGGTAAGTAGTAAGTAGTCGTAGTGGTAAGTAGTAAGTAGTAAGTAGTGGTAAGTAGTAAGTAGTGGTAAGTAGTAAGTAGTGGTAAGTAGTAAGTAGTGGTAAGTGGTAAGTAGTGGTAAGTGGTAGGTAGGTGGTAAGTGGTAAGTGGTAAGTGGTAGGTGGTAAGTGGTAGGTGGTGGTGGTGGTGGTGGTGGTAGTAGTAGTAGTAGTAGTAGTAGTAGTAGTAATTGTGTATTTATTTACAAAATATATTTGTTTGAAATCTATCTCATCCATACCACACGTGTCCCGAGACAATATGTGCTTTCCTAATACACTAGGAAATACTTGAAATTACACAAATCAATATTTAACTATTAAGAGACAAACAATATATATAATAATAATGAAACAAATAGATGAAAAATATTATGTAACAATTTTTTTTCAAAATATATAAATAGATGAACAGAAAAGAAAACAGTACAAAAATTCCCACACATATATTACAAAAATTTCCAAAAATATTGTAACTCTCGTTCCCCTATCCCCCTTCCCCCTTCCCGGTTGTCTGCCTCTTCTGATATGATCTGTCTCACTTTATTTAAAAATTTACTTACTCCCTCCTCCTCCTGATTTAAAACTAGAAAGCTACAGTGTTTTAGTGCATTTACGTTTTGTATGGCTTCTTAATTCCTTTATTGAAACGAAAATTGTAAAATACCGATATTTTTCATTTTTAAAATTATAAAAAGTAGACCAAGTAAATTATAAAATCATATCTTATATAAATACATAAAACTAAATAAATTTATAATTATTCGTATAAAAATAAAGATAAAATTAAACATATGAAGTTTATGAAAGCAAAAATTTAAGTTAAATTGGTAATAAGATACAATTTCAATATCAAGTGACCGTACCTAAGACTCTATTATTTTTTTTAAAGTACAATTATTCATTAAAATTAAATATAAACTTACATAACCATAAAGGCAAAGGGAGACATTTAAATTATATCCACGAAATCGTAACTTATCATTTTGTATTTCCCATATTGACCAGCAAAGGGCAACGTCCCAAGGCTGGTTCATGATGATGAATTTTGAATATCATTCCAGACACGCGCGGAAAGTTCCGACAATAATATCGATTTTATTATTAGTATATTCTTCAACACGCACATACTGAAGTGGATCATTCACCTAATACACGAAGCTATTCAATTGCTAAGACAGGTTGATGTCTAGAAAAGAAAGGACTGTCGTTTTCAATACTTCTGAAAGCATAGCCTTCATTCGGTTCTATACTGGTCCAGGATATCGCGATGGTAATGATGAGAAAATAAGGAATCAAAGCACAGAAATGATAACATTTGGTACTCACTAAGCTTTCAGTTCCATTCTATAGACTGGTACTTACCTATAAAGAAAAAGAGAAATCTGTTATTAGTACATGGTAAAAACAAGGTCACGTCCACTGTGCGCACAAAATCTTCTCAATACAATGCATGTCACAATTTAGTCTGCTTACTTTAAACGCGTAAATGCAATCATTGTATTTTGAACAGAAAGTAGACAGCTTAATGCCACAGTAGATATGACACATCTACATATGCCGCGTTAAATTTTAATAATCTCATGTTCACAACGCTTATATCACCAAGCGCAACTCGTGAGGAGCTCAAAGATTCATAAAAGTCCATGTTTTTATTTCATAAATGCCGTATGCGTGCCGACGCTAAAGGCCATTACATAACCTAATTGTAATATTGCACTTGTGATACGGTGGCAATCGGCGGGAACCAACAAACGGAGAAACGTTCGATGTTATGCAAGAGGTTGCGTGTCCACGTTGGTATCGAGTTTTCTGGGGGCGGCACCGTTCAGTCTCCAAGGCGCCAGCAGTCGTTCAGTTTTCATCTTCCAAAGAAGTAACCGAAATCAGGGGTGACTCGAAGGCACTTCAGCTTTGGCGCTGCATGCAAACATGTCTTTAGAGCAGTTTTGGCTCCAATTCTAAGTGAATGCTTTTTTAACCCAACTATGAATGCCACTTCATAAACATCAATCGTTCTGAGCTTTAATATCTGAGGAAGGCGTTCGCCGTTAAGTTTTACGCAATAGCCAGTCACATTACGCCGTAAGGGTTGGGTAAAGCAGCAAATTATTTAACAATCGTCAATGACTGACTATTTAAAACGTGTTATAATTACGCCGTACATATTTTCTTTAATAATGGTTCCCTTTGTTTCGCCGATACCATTCACTCACTATTAACTAAAAGAAAGTGTATTTAACAGAGTAGAGAGGGAATGAACATGCATTAATAACCTTCAATTGAATATTACTGATAACAATACTTGCCTGTAAACCCAAGATCGCGGGCTCAATCTCGGCCAGGGTGGATAGATTTTTTCGGGCGTAAAAATCCTAAATATGGCTTCCCTCGGAAGGAAAGTAAAGTCGTGGGTCCCGTGTAGATTTACGACACGAAAAAGAACCTCAAGCCTGAAAAAAAGGCCTTTGCGCAAAATTTATTGGCCGTTTTACGCCCTGAAGGCTGATGATCTGAGATTTTAAAGAGCGTCCGTAAAAAAAAATTAAATATAAATTAACTTATTCGGTAATGAAAATATCACATAGAAAATAAAGGAAAGAAATGTAAACACGATCTATTTTGTCCGTTCCTAAAACCCCTAAGACATGCAACCAATACGGCATGCATGCCATGAAATACATGAGGATTTAACTCGAAGAAATGTACGGCGACTCTGGGTAACTGTATGTATACATTAAGTTATAAAGAGTTTTTAAAATGAACATCCTGTATTGGTCAGAGCTGTTCCAGATTTCTTACAAGTGAGATAGATACCATTGCATCTCATATCATGATGGCTCTCAATTTTCAGGCTGTAAGAATAGTCTTATTAACTGTTGCATACATACACCAAGATTTACCAATTAGATGGCATTTAATATGCAGTAAATAAAGTTTATACGTCCCCCTAATTTAGAGCGACATATTTTATCACCACAGTAGGAGAAAACAGCTTTTGTGTCATTAATGGCATGTAGATGTCACGAATGACTTACCGGTTATTAAGATAGCTATCTGATGCCCGAGTTTAAAGTCAGATATTTGTCACTACAGATATTCACAGCTCACGAGCTTTATGTTTCACTCCAGTCATGATATTTATTTTTACTTTCCTTGTATGTATGCACTGATAGTAATTACATAAATATCGTTCCACAATTATATATTATGAAATATCTACATAGGAAAAAATTAAACCGACAAACTCTGAGAGCTTGCACCGTGGTTCAATGAGCTTTTCCTCCTTCCCAGACGTCGGAAAAAGATCAATGCAGTCCAAGGGACAATAAATAAAACATTAAAATACAAAAAAATGTGTCGATTGAATTTTAGATTTGTAGGTTCTTTTTTTGGTGAGGTAATGGAAATATTGGAGAAAATTAAAGGAAAAAAAATTGCACAATGTTTAATTTTGTCCATCCCAAAACACCTGAAAGATGCATATATTACGGCACGCGTGTCATGAAGTTCTATGAGGGTATAACTTGAAAAATGTAAGAACATTTAAGAACACCGTACATTGCTGACGTATTGCTAACACTGTAGTACTTATAAAACATTATTAATAGGAGACCTGATATGCATAATCGCCAATATCATTTCTATTGAAACTTCTAAAAACTTTGACGTTTCGTATTCGGTTTGAATGTTTAAATACTATAAAATAAAGAAACCTATCTTAACAGTAAACACAACAGTACTGTCAGCAACAAGCGCCATTCTTATCACTATGGGAAGGAAAATGGTGCAAATGGGGACAAAACAACTGCTGGCCTCTAACAAACAAATGCTGTTAATGCGGCAAAGGAATGAATTTGCAAAGCTTTTCAAACAACAAAGAGCTTTATTAAAACTGTCTCTCGCGCTCTAAAGAAAACTTTTCTTATCTAAATTGCTTGCCATTCCAGCACAGCACAGAAACAACAGAAAAAATGTAAAGAGTTTTTGTGACCTATGGGAAGCAGACGCTCTGGCCTAACATATCTGTTTGTAGTTCATCAACCATAAAAAGTAATCGTTAGTTTGGTTTACAACCCGAATAAAAATGTCAGCTCTTTGTAACATGAAATATTTCATCCCCCTCTAGAAATCTCCGGGTCCGAAGCTGCCGCACGTAATCTGCTGCTCATAAGCGGATAACAAAAAATGCGGGTGTTAAACGGTATAACAGAAAAGTACATAATTTTCATAACATGTGTGTCTAACCTTGTGCTTCAAGCTGAATTTTGCAGACATTCACAGTGTAGTTTGAGTAACAAAATTTATAAATTGAAAACCTGAAAGTTAAGTAAAATTATAAATTAGAATTATGACATTTGTTGTTGACGATACACAGAGGATAAGGAGTTCTCTGGACATTCCAGAGGCAAATTCTTAAGAAACTAGAAGTACACTTTAGCGAGAAAGAAATCGACAAAGGTTTAATTAAAATCACTAGCTGAATGGAGGAGGAACAATTTCAAAAATCGTAATAGTTATACCTAGAATATTAACAGCTACATTGCAAGATATATACATTTAGGAAAATTCCTCTCAAGAAACCTAAGAAAAATGCTGATCTTTCCCATTCCACGTATTTACCGCTCTTCCATTTTACCTCATTTCATTTCGTTTATTCTGTTACTTGGTCTAAAGTGTCAGACGATGTGGGTTGGTGCGGTGTGACAGTGGCTTGCGCACTGGAAAGGTTTCTGCCCCGATGTCTGGTATTGATACTGTCCTCTTAGAGGAGAGGCTGCGCAGGCACCGGGATGGTTCATCTGCAAACGTTAGGGGCGCCGTTTTTGCCTCACCACCTTTGTGTCCTGTACCGGACTTGTGTCAACCCCTTATCCGTTCCACCCGGAGGTGCCCGCAGTGACAATTTTATCCATTATCATACCTGATGCGACGGGTTTAGCGATGTGGCATGCATAACTTATTTCAAAATATGATTTTAATGGGACAATCCACAAATCATCTTCCTGAAGTAAATTTATGTAATAAAGAACAAGGGCACTGACGTCATGTGTATTATTTGCTTTGTAGTTTACGCAAAACAAAATATTTGTTAGAGTTGAGTAGCTCAAACCCCGGATCTTCGGCTTACCGTGCCCTCTTCGGCCACAATCGCGAATCTCTCTGGAATATACTACTAGAAACCTCGAAGAATATCTCGTTATAGGGACTTAACCGTCAAGAGGCAACTCGAAGCCTTCGAGTACTTTGTCCCAGGCTTTGTAGTTTTAATTTATGTTTAATAATTTTTATTCCGCTTGTATTTTTTATCTATTCAAAATTTAGTCTAATACATGGAGTATGTATAAAAAAAAAACACCACATCCAATACTTGTTAGTTGGTTTGAGATACAGAAAAGGTATAAAGAACTTATGCATATTTTTCTAATAACTTGCATTGCACAGAAAATGATTTACATATAGGAAAAAGCTTAATTTTATATCAGATTTAGTAAAATAAAATTACTTTCATTATATATCAACTTTAATTTTATTGCTGTCAGACGCGCAGAATTAATTAGAAAGGTGCTTACATTTCCGCAACAGAAATATTTACATAAAGAGGAAAAAACGCTTAGGGAACAACGCAGGAGCATATATATAATGCATGCCAATAAATTAGTGAACAGGTGTTTGCAAGAGAGGAATTTACCACTGCTTTTAAATGTCTCTGTATCCATAAACATGAGGAATTAATCAAGAGATCGGGCAAATAAAATTACTGGAAAGTTCCCCGTCAGATATTGGTTGCCTTTGATATAAGGAGGATGGCAGATAATTAGATTAATGAGGGACTTGTTAATATGCTCGGTATAACGCAAGGTAACGTAACCGACAGTTCCAGCCCACAAATTAAAAGAGCACCGAAGCTGTCTCAGTCCTACGTACTGTGAATATTTATACCTTCCCACATGTTTGACAATAAGTGGGAACCACATAGAAAATATCCTATATTGAATATAATTAGAGGTTCATGTCTACACAGGTATTCAAGAACTTCAATAACTAGACTTTTTTGTTTTATTATTTATGTATTATGTGCAACTCTTGTTTAAAACTCACTTTATTTATAATGAAATTAAAGAGTATAAATATACAAAGATCCAAAATATGATCATTAAACATTTGTAAAATATAATATCAAACATTAAGGAAAATTCCAAATTTTTCATCGACTAGCTAATTTTCTGCATTGTGTCTATTTGTAAGAAAATAAGAGGTTTTATTTAATAAAAATATTTAATTATAATAAAACATAATTATCTTAAAACTACAATACTTCGATTCAATTTAAATGGACAATTTTTCAGAATTTTTAGTTTTTCATATAATACATCTTTTCTTCATATTTTACGCGATTGGGGGCACTTAATGCGTCACCAGTGAATTTGGAAAGCATTAGCAAACAATGAACCACGAAACCCAGGAGATGCGATAGGAGATGCTCCTGTCAGTTACAAATGTACATAGCTGTATTGACAAGCATTCCTGGTATTGGCACGTGTTTCCATATATATATTTCATATATATTATTGCATAATGTATGTAATACCTTAAACTATTGTGTAAACAAGGAGAGGAATGCAAAGAAATTGCCTTATCTCAAATAAATTCAAACAATGCATGCTCGATAAGTTTAACAAATATTGTAGTAAGCTATGATTGTTACTTTTGTATGAAATCGGAATGTTTTAGGGGGGGGTTGAATATTACAATACAAACCTTATTTGCTAAATTAACCAGACCTGTAGATTGCTTTATTCGATCAAGCCACCAATTATATCAAAATTTTGTTTTAGATGAGAGCAGTGTTTTATGTTCAGAATGTCAAAGAAGTGAAACCTTATATTCCTGCAGAAACAAGATATTTTGCTACCGTAGGAAATCAAATATGACTTCTGAAAAATTTAACTAGCTCTCTTAGTTATTATTACAAATATAAAGTAAATCAATAATTACAAACTAATTATAATTATGTTCATATGTTTAAAATAAAGTATTCAAGGATAAGCTTGAAGATATTTTTCAAGCTCTTTTAGATTTTAGGTACATATTAGGTTTAACAAAGGAAGCAGTCTCTTTTTCCAGTATATTATTGCGCCAATAGCTGTTAGTAATCTGAATGTCGAGAATGTTCTTCAGGTACTAGTAGGTAAAGTTCCCAAAGCAGAGTTTACATCAATGAACGTCTCCCTTCATTGTTTGAGCATATCCATAAAATTGTGTACGTTTTTCTATTTATATTTTCAAAACTGAGTTCTTACAGTCGAAGCTCTCGGCGAGTGCGTACAGCGCTAGAAAACATTAAAAACACCGAGATATCGTAAAAAGAAGAAAATATAATAGCATTTAGGAGAAGAAAATAAACAATTTTAAAAAAGAACCTAAAATACAACTCATTAACATATCTCAAAGTCATTATTCATAGCGGAGGACCTTTTTTTTTTTTTTTTTTTTTTTTTTTTTTTTTTTTTTTTTTTTTTGCACTGAACCTCAGTAACTACAAGTATCAGATTGTGACATTTGGTTCTTCCATAAAATTTTCTAGACGTGTAAAAAGTAAAGACTTGCTTAGTAATAGAGCAAAAACTTAATTTAACATTTTCATACTTACCTAGAATCGGTTTATAAAATGACAGCGCACATTCTTGAGAGTATTAGAGATATCGTTTTGAAGTGATATTTCATCTTCCACGCCTCCCAGATCTAGCCCCAAGCTATTTCCTTCTTTCTCGGCCGGGCCATTAGGGAAAGCATTACGAAGAAAGCTCTACCTATCAGACTGTGATGTCAAGAATACATGACTCCCTCAGAAAGCAAGCAATCAATAACACTTCTCTGTCATGGAATCAGCGCATTAGTCTACCGCATAGGTAAAGAAAGTTGACCCAAGTACAAAAGTTGCATATATTGGAACTAAAGATACATGTACATATTTCTACTTTATCGTTTGAAGATAAGGATTAGGTATCTGCAATTAAAAATATGCTATGTTCAGACAGTGTCAGATATAAAAGTTTTGTCCCTAATGCTCTTTTCACCTGGCTGCTAATTCCTTTATATCTCTCGTTTCATAAGTTCGTCGTTGAGGATAAAGCGAGTTGTCACCTCAAATGCCTTTTAGCAGTAAGCATTGTGAAGGTATATATCATTCCCAGGATTAGAGCCAAGTACTATTAGAGATTAAGAACGTTAATTTTTAAATGGAATGTATTTTAATGGATAGCTATGTAGTTTACTAGCGAAGGTATAATATAAAAAGAAAATAAATTAACTTCTGACAATTGTTTCACAAATGGTGGCAATTTTCAAGCTATTCGCAACCAAAAAAAAAAAAAATACTTCTCTGGTTCAAGGTGCAAGACCAGGAGGCTAATATGATGTCTTTATTTCTAAACCATAGCACAAGATGAAGATTCTGTGACCAGCACCTTTATTTCAAGCGAAACTTTGTACAAAAAGTACACCCTGGGTACTCGTTTGGAGATGGAAATAACAGAGCGGAAATTATTCTCTCTGCTCTCGCTCGAAGACGAAACCCGTCGTCCAGTCTTTAATCACGTGCCTTATCACCTGAGCAGACTGACGTCTACAGTCAAGATGTACAGTTCCATCCATAACTTAAAGAACACTTGCATACTTTAACAACATATATGCTGCCTTAGCTTTTGAAAAGCAGCCGCTAAGATGTGTTTTATAACAAATAAAATGCATAGAATTGTTTGTGTTTTTCTAAAAATATTTACATTTATAGCTTCAATAAATCTTAAAAGTTAGCATCTTAGTACATCTGTGTCTATGGACTGTATAATAGTCGAAATAATATATTTCTGCATGACTCAGCCTTATATATGAACGAAATGTTCAAATATAAGTTAAATTTCATTTTTTATTTTTAATTTAATTTTATTTATTTACTTATTTATTTGTTTTATTTATTTATTTTTTAAAAAATTAACACACTTCATATATGACATCCAAAGTAATTACTTATGCTTACTAAACTTAAGCTTGTACTGCTGAAAACTAGAATGGGCCACCAATAACATTGTTGGTTTAAATAATAGACATGTGCCGGGTATAACAATAAGGTACGGCCAAACTTTCAGGATACATTACTCACACGTAAAAGAAAAAAATATGTATGTGAACATGGGTACGAAAACACTTTATTTCCATGTTAGAGCTCATTCTCTACAACTCTTCAAAACACATAGGAACAGTACGCACCAGCATACCACATGAAACTTTCTTACATGAAATGTTCAAAATGCCCTCCGCCAGGACTGATAACATGCATCAACCCCTCGTCGCATGAATACCGGATGCGCTCTGATGCATCCTTGAGAATTGCGTATTGTTTCGCAGCCTTCCACAGTATGGGCACGAAAATTCTCTGCATATTGTACCGGGTTCGATGCACAAGAGCTCTCAAATGTCCCCTCAAATAACAATGAAATAAGTCGCACATGAATATTACCTTCGTTCAAATGGAACGCAAAACATTGGAGGTGTGCCTATGAATTACAACTTAACCAGAAGTACATTTGGAACGTTTCATGCAAGAAAGAGTTTCATGTGGTATGCTGGTACGTTCTGTCTCCGTTTGTTTCCCATGATTAATGTACTATGAAGAGTTGTATAAGATGAGTTCTAACATGGAAAGCCATGTCCAAACAACATATTTTCTTCTTCTACGTTTGGGGAACGTGTCCTGAAAGTTTAGCCATACCTTATTGTTACATACCTTGTTGTGAAAAGTTTTGTAGAGAAATTTACAGGCTATTGTGGGAAATAAATCTGTACGGAAAACATTGTCCAGAAATGCACAAAGGCCTATTCCGCTGTACGGAGAGGTAGACTTTAATAACCTTATCCTGTGAGAATGGAGATGTAACGCTACGCAACACGATTTTTGCCTTCGGTAAGTTAGTGACGATTTTTAGTGTATTTTGGGGCAGTAGAATGCAAAAAATGATCCTCAATATTCTCCGTCTTGCAAAAATGTTTAATTCAAAATATTTTACTATGCAATATTTTTTCATAATTGCAAATTTTAAGAAGAAAAGAAAATGCAAAATGTATGCACATATTAATATAAGGCAAGTGAATGAGTTCGATGTTAACTTACAGTTTATGCTTAGAGGTGATTTATAGACTCTTCAAAATTAAGTTTAAAGGTTGTACCCCTTCACAACGGCAATATTTTACCATAAAAGTCTTTATTTCTTGCTGTGGGCCTCATGGAGACATAAGGAAAGATGTCTACTCTCTTAAAAACCATTCATTATGATAAACATGGATGGGTAATCTCTGATTTTATGGTTTCCAACAAAGGTTTACGACAATTTGTTCTGTTAACAGTGAGAAACAATCAATAACTGTGTTGTTAAAGATTGGGGAAAGAGGTATAGCGGTATATAGACATTCGCCGCTCGGCTAAGTTTGTGTTCGCTTTTGCTCCGATAGGAGCATTACGCTCCTCTCCAATCTTCGATATTTTCCTTGTTTTTCTTACAGAGAGGTAGCGCCATGGTTTCCTGCTCCTTTTCTTTATCGCTGTACTTGTCGACAATTAATAGTTGGCTCTCTCTCGTCTTTGGTATACGTAGCAGTTTGGGCTTCGGGCTTGTTCTTCCTCGCGTATCGTCTGACTGGGTGGGAACTCGTATTCGATCGTTCTGCGACGGTATCCTCCGGTTTACCTATAAAATTCCTCTTTAAAATTTGTCATTTGATCTTTTCAGTACCTTGCAGCAAAAGTTTTATTGTAATTGCGAGTACGGTTCAATGTGAATTATTCTTGCTATGCTCCATTTTGGAGCTGTTTTCTTAACAAATTCTTCCACAATCGTTTGGTTAAATGGAAGATTTGTAAGAAAATATTTTGTGTTAAATACTCGTTAAGACCGAATCATTTTAAGTTTCTTATGTCAACTGTAATGTATGTAAAAATAATTTAATGCTTAATTCACTTGCAGTGTAAATTAAGAATATAATATTCATTCATGCGTAAATTATTTATTATGAAGTTGAAGATTGTTAATATTCCATTAAACTTTATATATTTCTTGATTGTTTAATTCAATGTTCGTACTAAATCTCCTATTTAGTATTTGAATTTCTCTGCAGTACTTTGTTATTAAAATCAATCATAAGAACCCTCCAAAGTCTGGGTTCTTTTCCCAGTTCCTTCCTCATTAAATCTGTTTATGCACATGCATTCGAGACAGAGGGAAGAAAGCACACTTGTGGCCTAAGAGAGATTTAATAATTAATACGGGGCTGTAATCGTTGATTTTTAATAAGAATATAGTTGTAAAGGTCACTGACGACGGGTATTATTGCAATCACGTACTGAACAATTGCAAGCGAGTTTTGAAAATATTTGGCGGCTCCATGATCGGGAGGGAAAGTAGACAATGCGCGTACGCAATGATGTCGCCCCAGAGTAGTGAAAGAGGAAAGACATAACTTTCAAGTCATCGCGACGGCGTCTAGTTGGTAAATCCATCTTTCGTAATTTGTTTATCTATATAATGTGACTTTAATATAAGACTGCACTGGCAGCAGTGGAAATCAGTTCGTTGTTTCTGTTATATTTTCCCGCCCTCTAAGTTACAGAGCTAGATTAGACTTATGGGCTATTATCTATGCCCAGCCTCGTCGTGGATTGCGACAATATGTGCCGCTGGTAAACTCAAAAATATCCTTCATCTTCAAATTAAAAATGTTTAATGAAAATCTTTGTGATAGCCTAGAAAAAATAGAAACGGGTTTCTTTACGGAGTTTTCTCGAATCTGACATCAGCAAAATTAAAGGAGCACATTTTGTAGATCCAGTAAAATCAGTATTTCTTAAAAATAAAATATTTTAATCAAAGCTTCAAACTGTCAAATTAGCCTCTTGGTTCTCATTCAAAGCGGATCAGAAATAAAACAGAAAACTTTGAATTTCTAGCGTCAGAGTTACCGAGGTGTTACGAAGAAATGGGTTGCCGCATGTTCTTGAAGATTCCATTTTTTTCATTCTCATCTCGACCTATCTCCACAGAACTTGGGCGATGTAGGACTATATGAGAACATTTTTGAAATGTAACGCCTGTACCTGGAACGATGGGACTCAGCCATTGGGGGAAATGTTGCTGGTCTCTCAAACGAGAAATAATAGTGAAAATAAGAGACAGCCGTTGAAAGTGAAGCAGTTCTGACAACTTCTTAACTATGTTTAGATGTAATATGTTTTGTAAAAGCATTATTAAATTTATGTCATGAATGCTTATAAATTGCATTGTTCAAGTGCAT
Organism: Metallyticus violacea; assembly: GCA_030762175.1. Classification (NCBI taxonomy): domain Eukaryota; kingdom Metazoa; phylum Arthropoda; class Insecta; order Mantodea; family Metallyticidae; genus Metallyticus; species Metallyticus violacea. The sequence continues at coordinate 46,664,561 of CM060838.1, read as the reverse complement.
TGTTAATTTAAGTGTTTCAGTTTTAAGGCACCGTGTATTTATTGTATACAGCGTTAGTGCATCACTCAAATAACCTTTTAAGCATGTGGTTCATTGGCATGAAAATCTGTGTACAGGGATGAACTTAGATATATAATGGAAATTCAATAACATGACCACCTCATCTCTAAATCCTTTGTGCTTCCAATTTGAGTATATTTCTTTACGGTGTTATGTGGAACTGGATTGTAATCTATGTATATCATTAAATAAATATGTTATGTTCTTCTAGATGACATCGTTGCCTGTTTCCATAGTCATCAGAATTATTTCCTTTTCATTCACATTGGATATCAGAAATATTTAACACACTAGGTGTCAGATTTAAATACTTAAATACGTTTTTTTATAAACAGGTTTCCATGATATAAATAAATAGTATGTTATGTTAGTACTGATAAAACAGGGAACAAAATGTGCGTTCTAATATATAGCACATATTTTTTGTTTTATTGTTATATAGCAATGTTAATTTGTACAGAACTATGCAGTGTCAATACTTTTTGAAAACATATTGATGAGCATCAGTATTTCATTTAAAATTGCAGCATCACTTTCTAATAAATCTGAAGTAGAAAAATTAGATAATATAATTTTAATTCCCAATATATTCCCAATATATATCTTCACATGCAGAGTTCCATATCATTGCACTAAGTATTTCAAAAGTTATTTTGATGTTGCGGGTCTTTTAACTAATTCCTATATGAAATATACCTGTAACTAAATGCTCCAGTTATAGCATTTTATGGCAATTTGCAAATTCAGCGACCCATTTTCCATAAAAGGGAATACTTTTACTCTTAGAGGCAAGAATAAAGTTTTTATTTGTTCCCTAGTGTACAGGAAGAGTTCTATCCCCTTAATGGAACAGAATAGCAAGGACTGGTATAATTTTAATGCAAATGATCTATTCGCATTACCTACTTGAACAACGATCTTATTTTTATGTGACACTTAAAATGCTTTCCTGAAATAAGAAGACTGGTGCAAGAAGAATAGATATTTGAAATTTGAGAACATTTTCAATAAAGTGAAACTATCTATGAAGATTCCATTGCAATATACACTGGAAAATAAAGAACATAGCCATTTAAAATTCTCTACAAATAAAGAAAGTAATATTTTAGAACTCTTAGGTAGTATCTATGCTTTAGCAAAACAAAATAAAATATTTATTTACGGTGATGTTTTGTAAAACTATTTTATTTATATATTATATTTTTTCTGTCCTATAGAGATACTGGATGTACGAGGGTAGCCTTTTAAGTTTTTACAAATGACCATTAAGTGACGCTATCGAGATATGTCAGCAATATTTTCGGAACAATTGACATTTTTATTGAGGAAAGAGTTGCATTTTAGAAACTGACCTAGTAGTTTGTTTACAATGCGCGTTTAAACAAAGCAATTTTGCGAAGAAAAAAAAATGGAAATTTCACGCGAAAGTTTTCCTTGGATGATTTTTTAAGTTTTTAGTAAAGGCCTAACTCAACAGCAATGCATGGAATCGCTTCGTTCAACTTTTGGTAATTAAGCACCATCAGAAAAGACTGTTTACAATATGTTTGCAGAATTTCGTCATGGGCGTGCGTTCGTCAGTGATGAATTTCGTGAAGGTCTACCAAAATCGATTGTCATTCCTAAAAACATCGATGCTGTGCGCATCATGCTTGAAGAAGATCGGCATGTGACTTACAGTGAGATAGAGGCATCCTTATGCATATTAAAGACTGCAGTACATCTGTGAAAAAGGTCTGTTCCCGATACATTTCGCATAATTTGATGGAAACTCAAAAAAAAAAAAAAAAAAAACCACTTGCGTTAATTGGTGTATTGAAATGCTCAAAAAATTCTACCAAGAAACTGCAAAATCCGCATACAACATCGTAACAGATGACGAAACTTTGAACCGGAAATTAAGTAACAATTCACTGTTTGGGTGTTCCAAGATGAACCGAATCTCACAAATGTAGTTCGTTCACAAGCACTTCCAAGAAAATGATTGTTTGTTTCTTCGATTGTACTGGACATATCGCAACCATTAGAGGATCGAAATGCTGAATGATATACAACAATTTGTTTTCCAGAAGTCATCGACGAAATCAGGAAAAACAGCCCAAAACGTCACATCGCTCATCATGAGAATGGCAGCTCTCACACAGCACGTCAAACAGTTGATTATTTGAAGGAGAAAAACGAATTAATGTCTCATTGCCCGTACTCACCTGATTTATCGCCTAGTAACTTCCTTTTGTTCCCGAATGTCAAACAAAAATCCATGGACAGTGATTTTTATCACCACCTCAAACAGCTATTGAAGCCTTTGAAAACCAGGTTTTTGAGATACCAACTTCAGAGTGGAAAAAATGATTTGAGAGTTGGTTTGAAAGAATATAAAACTGTATAAATGTAAAAGATGATTATTTTGAAAAGTAATAAATAATTAGTTCCAAAAATATTTTTCTTTCTTATTTTATATAAAAAGTTAAAAAGTAACTGTCGTAAACACAGAACTGTTGATGGAACCCAAGCACGCGAGAGAAAGAGAAAAGACAGGCAAAGAGAGAGAGAGAGAATTTATCTGAAATTATATAACAAATTTTTAAGTGTCTCTTTTTGCAGATGTAGTTTTAATTTTGGGTTCTAATGACTAGTTATGTGTCAATATTACATATCTTATACATTTTCTTGTCACAGATGTGTTATTTAGCAGATTAACAAATAAAAGTTCCAACATAAAATTTTCTTACAGAACTGTTAATGAACGACTATCATCCTGAACTTGTTTTATGCTACATAATATCTTTATATGTGTGTGTTACATTAAAGCATGTACGTTACATGGTCAATGAACTTAAAACATTATATAAAGCAAGTATTTGTACCAATAAATATTAACACTTACTAATGACCTCAACCAGTTCTAGCTATGTAACCCCAAATTCGTGACCGGCGTTTATTCCAAATTTAAATAATCCAATTTTTTAATTTATATAGAGCCGGCTAGAAAAGTCGAGAAAACACAAAAAACACAAATTAGCAAAACAAGTGACTGTTGCTCCTTCTTTTTCCTGTGTCGTGTAAACCTTTGCGATTGACATCTGAACATCACATCTACAAACGGTTGGCCATATACAAACATGTAGAAACTTAATTCACTGGAAAAAATGCAGCGCTTCTTTATTTGGTGTAGTAATCACTTTGAAATTAATCGCTCGCTACGCTATTCCGAACGAAAAGTTTGCTTCAGCTGGCTCGCAATCCTGACATAATGCCTTTGTGTAAACAAATTGCACGAAACAAAGGAAGACCTCAGGGTGCAGCGGATGCTGGACGTAAACATAGGCACGAAGTAGAAGCAAATAGTGCTGCCAGCACACGACCAGCTCTGTGCTAAATGCGTTCTAGTCGGTGAATGGAACGTTCCTGAGTGACCGGGTGTTTTATAAGCCCAGTTTCTATCATCATGAGAAAAGAATTTTGTCTCTGATACATAATTATTGTGTAAAATGTATTCCATACATTTTTCAATGAAGGAACTTTTTTCCTTCTTCTTTTTGCATTTTACATTATTAGTCAATATATCGATTTGTATTCCCTCCTAAACAAGAGTGGGTCCTGGTGGTGTAGTGGTAACTATACTTGCCTCGCGGGTTCAAACCCGGCCAGGATCGATGGATTTTTTCGGGCGTAAAAATCCTAAGTATATCTTCCTTCGGAAGGCAAGTAAGGCCGTGGGTCCCGTGTCGTACATTTACGGCACGAAAAAGAACCTCAAGCCTGAAAGAAGAGGCCTCTGAGCAAAATTCTTGACTGTTGCACGCCCAGAATTGAATGGGACGCTGATGGCCTGAGATGTTAAAGAGCGCACATAAATAAAACGTATAAAAAATCCTAAATAACAAACCACATGTCTGCTAGGAATCTACAACCGTTTCTTGAAGTTATTCCGTTAAGTCAGTTTGATTGCTTTTGCGTATCTTCACAATTCTTTACCTCTACTGATTTGGAACTTTCCAAAGAATGTTAAAATGATATTAGGTAAGCCTTTGGCAATTTCTTCTAATAAACATAAAATCATTTGAAGAGCGTGTTCCATTAAGTTCAGTTCGCGCCTTTTTCATCATCTGGTACTGAGATGGAACAATGACACATCGCAAAGTTAACAACTCAGCTGATTACGTCCAGAGACAAAGATGAACCCGTTAACAATCAGGATTAAACAAAACTGGCAGGACCATATAATATTTTGTGTGTGTCGCGAATGACTACTGAGAGATCTTATTGTGGAGATAATGTCCAACAGAGCTGTATAATCTTCACAAGAATGTAATGTTATAGATATATATTCAAATAAAAATAATATCTAAAGACGTCATATATTTGTCGTATGAGAAGGAAAAAATTTGGCGAAAAATCCATTTGTGAAAATTATTCAAACTAAAAAGTATTTGATCCGAGCAAATTGAAGTCCTGGCGGATGTCTCTGATTTGAAAGTTTGGAATATCAGACTCCTCCATAGGTTGCAATACCCGGCAGGGGTGCATGAACCGGGTCAGTGCTGAGAGAAGAAAGACCGATCAATAAGCTATTTCTCAGTTGTCTGCCAACAATTCATCTACCGTTCGGCCTCAGTCGCAATTCTTCAATTGGCCAGTTTATAGTCTATCTGTTCCGCCATCTTGAAATGTCTGTTGACATTTCAAACCCAGTGACACAATAAAGGTTACTGTTCCTCGTTCGGCTAGAATTTGGGTAAGGTTGATCATGTTCCATTATTAGAGACAAGACCGTGACATACTGATCAAGATAGACAGACGGACAGAAAGACAGGCAAGCATTGCAGGTACCTCCTCCTGGAGGGCGGAAAATCAATACCTAGTGCAGTTCACTTGACACGGCCCCGCACCATATCTTGCGGGGGCGGCCAAACCACGTGGCGTGGTAGTACCCGGTTTGGAACCCACCTACTAATGCACTTTGGAACAAGACAGAGAGAAGCATCAGCAACTTATATAACAGCAGCATAAGTGATCAGGTTTGATATTTTATTTACATATATTTTGTATATACTAGATACTCAACAGTTGGATGTTTGAATACAGGCAACAAACGATGTCCACACTGTATCAGTACAGAGATTAGGGACATTGAAGCCATTCAATATCTGATGGACGGCCAAAACCGTTAGACAGAGAGCTTGTTTCTAATAGGATTAGAGCCTGAATTCTCAATATTTGCAACAAAGCAGTGATAAGATTGTATGTTAACCACTTTATATCAACGCGCAAGCATATTGATGCGCTGGCTGTTCTAAGCCACGTGACTCAAAAATTCATTTTAACTCCAGCATTTGCTTTAAAAAAAATCTAAAACCACCCCAAATTCACTTTGTGCTATAGATTTTTCTCTCTCTTATCCAAATTCCAGATTTATTTAACAATGTTGTAATCCATTTTATCGAGATTTAGTCTTTACTGTTCAGTAGTAAAAATTCCTTTAAATAAATTACAAATACAATTGATTGACTTTTTGAGATTCTCTACTATTCCTACACAGAGACACTTTACAGTAATACCATATCATACCAAAGGTTAATACATGTTCAGAAGCAAAGCGGTAAAAAGAATAGAAATGCCTTTGAAATCTCATAACACACCTAGTGTGATAGATATTATTTCTTTATAAAGCATGTAACAAACATAAAGTGAAACACTGAAAACGAACCCGTTTCTATGGCAACTCTATTGACCTTGAAGTTACGCTCGTTTTAACAAGGAGAGTCGGTCGACCATCCTGCCTCAAGGGTTGCTCAAGTACCACTTGAAACACATGACATTTCTGCTTATGCTCAGAGATTCACAATTCTTTTAAACAATACAAAAACTTCTCTGTAGGTGCCGGAGTGCACTGTAAATGACAGAGAGAGGAGATAGCATCTTAACCCTAAGGAGGGTCCTAATAAAGTTGTCATTTGACTCATGAAACTTGTTCTGCAAATGAAGAAAGAACATAATTATCAAATGTATTGACCTCATGCTTGCACAAAGTCTTAAGTAGATATGTGGTAGATATTAGTCACAAAGTGAACTAAATAGGACCGAAAGATAGGACTGCATGTGCAGTTTACCTCAGGAATACCTTAACCATTTGAGTTGCACAAGATCACCCAGACATGTGGTTTGGATAAAATCAAACTTCTGAGAATTCTATCCTAAGCATTCTAACCAAAATGTAACTTTAATAAGGACTTTCGAGAAATATTTGCAATTAAAGAGGAAGAAAAGAGTCAAAAGCCGCTGCAAAGAACAGATTTGTACACTAGCTGCAACTAAATTTATGCACTCATTCGGTTTACTTAACTGGATGGCCAAACATATGTTAGCGAGCTACTCAAAGAGGATAAAAACATCGGTCATATTTCTATCGAGGGGCTTCCATGTTTTCCTAGTAGACCATGATTCTATGAAATATGTGTCTCTTGCCTCTAAGGTAGATTAACTATATCACCTTCGCACTCTCTTTCTAAGAAACTAAAAGCCTGATTAGTGTGTTATATGCCAACTTCAATTACACCCCGCTAGTCTATTGTTTATGAATTTGTAATGAACAGACATGCAACATTTTCAACATTACCGCTGTTTACTGGACACACATTGCACATCGATACTAGCGACGAAACAAACTAAGCGGCAAAATTGGAAGTGTGAATCCGTGTTGAATCGGTGCACCTTTTGATAAATCACAAATAAAACGGCTTAATTTTTACTATGCTAAATCATTATCCGGTACAACTTTCCTTGTATATGAATTAAAACCCTTTCAATTTCTATATCACAATTTAACCATAACATCGTTTTCTTAATTGGCCCCATAAATATAAATCTCAATTTAATACGTATATATTTTATATAATAAGGATGATAAATATGCTTTCTTGTACATTGAGGTTATGTTGCTACTGAATGCATTAGCTGGAAAGTCGCCATTACTTGCATGTGCGTAAGGGGGCGTGGCTAGACTGCTAATTGCTACATCATCACCACGTGTCTTACTACGTACAGGCCCATCTCTGTCGAGGACTGCAGGTTGCTGCCGTCCTGCTGCTGTTGCTGCTGCTGGGCCCCGCGCCGCAGCCGCCAGAGCGCGTGCCGGGCCGCGACCAGCCTCGCCAAGCCGTAACGCGCCGTGGTCTCTTCCTCTGTGTGTCTACAACTACAGCGCTACACCACTACTGCACACCGCTCCAGGCCGCTCCGAGCCAGGCCGGGCCACCGCTCGCCTCTTCCGCGCACACGCACCCCATCACGTGCCCACCCGCTGCAACATTCTAACCAAACTTTACGTTTACATACTGCCACCGAAATTTAGCATTTAGAATTCTGTTCCAACTTCATTGCCAAACCCTATCAGTAAAATCAGCTGCAATATCAAACCGTTCTAAACAATAGGTGTAGAAAGTCATAGTTTTATTCCAGACAGTTCTGGTAAAATTTTGTTAGCTTGTTAAAATAATACTAATAACAATAATTAATATGATTTGGATTTCAAAATAAATGTAGGTATTCAATTTTCGTCTTTAATCTATATGCGGTAAATGTAATAAGGCTGTTGCTTCTGTGGACTTCCATAATAAATAAAATCATGTCATCATCATTTAAAACTGAAAATGTGTGAAATATGCTTTCAAACACATCGACTCACAATTTAAATTAGTTGGGTAGAGCCTTTAGTTAAATTTCCTATGTCATTCACTTTCAATGTGTCGGGTATATCAGATGGTCGGCCTACCGACACAGTTGGCCGAGGTCGTTGAGGCGCGGACTCGTGAGCGGGAGGTCTGGGGTTCCATTCCCACGAAGACCGTCCTCCCTGACTGGGGTTTTTCCAGGTTTTCCTCAGTCCTCGTAAATGGCAAATGCCGGGGAGGTACCCTAAACTTAGGCCTGGAACGTTTCTTCCCTTAAAATATCCTTTTCCAATATATCATTCCATTTCATGTATCATCAGTATCCACGGCCTGTGGTGCCTCTGTAGCAAAAACGGGCGTTAAACACATTAAAAAAGATGGTCGGCCTCCACCGTATTTTAATGAAGGCTATCTGCAGTATAGGGAGTTTCAAGCCACCAAAGAAACAAAATATGGTGCTTAAGAATAGAATATGGAATTTTATTAGTTTACATTAACATTTAAAATACAGAGCAGCCGGCCATCTGGTGTGAACACAAAATTTTATTTCATTCGCTATCTCTCGCTAAATTTAAATGTATTGTTGTTCAAATCTCCAAATTTACTTTTTACATGCCATAGGTCTAATTCTACGGCTCCAATGCTCCTAAATATCTGAATTTGAGAATGGTAACGCATAGTTAAGTGCAAAGTAAAACAATCGCCTGGAAGCATCTACATCAAAGTTACACAGTTATTCTAAAACATCCCCGGAGTTTTAAAATGTCACTAATTTCTGAATATTTACTTTTCCTTGGTTCACAGATGTTGTTTTGTGAACATAGTGGCATAATAGTGTGCTGGAATTTTAGTCCAATCACAGTTCAACGTAACTTTCGAGCAGAATATGAGAATGATCAACCGATAAATAAATCTCTTCATGCATGGTATACACAATTTAAAGGTTCTGGTATTTTGTACGAGAGAAAATCAAGCGTGTGTCCGTCTATATCTGCAGTAGACATAGAGCATGTGTGACAATGCTACCAATGTAGCCCTAAAAACTCACATTGAATGTTTTTTAATTAATTTTAAAAAATCAAACAAATCTTGTGTGTGTTGATGCTAACTTTGTAATGATAACTTCATCAATGTATATGCAGTGACTCTGTAAAACCCCGGAGATATTTTTAATGCATGAACTATTAAAAGTACAGATTGAAAAAGTTATCGGACTTAGAAGTTAGTACTTTTGTTCGTATGACTTAATTAGTAAACAATATTTCGTGTTCGGGTCTATTTGTCCCTACATTCGGATTAAATATCCTGTACTAATGGCTTGAATTTTCCGCGCGATTAACAGTGATTATAAAAAATTGTATGCTTTACAAGCCCAGAGAAAAATATCAAATAAAATTATTTATTTGCCTTTTGTAGTGAGAAAGTATTTGGATTTAGAAGTAAAGTAGCAGAATAAGACCGAGATATCGCTGCTGAACTTATCGATTATCCGGCGCAGTTAAAAAAAAAAAAAAGGGATCGTGACAGAACCCTCATTAATAATAGGAGACTTGGTACAAGTCTACTTTGGAAGACACGAGCAAACACGAGGAATTTTACTAATTCAGGTACCCCTACGTCCATCAACGTTATCCTTATCCTTTCACTACTGCGATTAAATTATAATAGGATAAGGATGGCAGAAGAAATAAGAGATTAAATAAGGATGTGGTTTATCACATACTATTCTTAATTATACAGAATGTAACAGAAAGATATGTCAAAACTTGGGGAAACATTTCTTGCGTATAGAGGGTGCAACTATGTTACATGAACATGGGTCCAGAAATGTTTTATTTCCTTATTAGAAGTCTTTGTCTACAACTCCGTGATATGCAAGTTAGAATGCCAGCATATCTGTCCTGTGGCAATAACTCCACAATAGAGCAGTTACTTGATACTTACAGTGGTAAACATTCACTTTTACCTCTGGATAAATGAATGGGAATGTTGTAACTACTCTTAGTTCCTAGGTTCAACGTGGTTATGGTCATTCTGTAATACGTAGTCCGCTTGTTATACTACTCACTTCATTGCTTGACGTAGCACCGAGCACGTAGTGTCAGTTCTGTGTGTTTACAGACCTCGTTCCAGGTACAGTAAAATGAGGTAATATAATGCGGAGTTAGTAGATACTCATATGACCTATGCATTAGCGGAAAGTGTAGAGAGTCTTCTTGCTCATATTCTGCAATGCTGCCAGACAATACGAGAAACTCCGGGGATGCATCAGGGCATCGGGTAGTCCATGCGACGTTGGGTTGATGGATGTATCCGTGCTAATGAAGGACATTTTGAACATTTCACACGATTTTCTGTTTCCCACAGTTCTGTTTTTGAATATTGTTATGTGGTACAGAGGCTCTAAAAGGAAATAAAGCAATTCCAGACCCATGTTCATATTATATTTTGTTATCCTGTATATATGAAGAATAGTTCCCCAAACATTTTGACTTGCCTTATGTTACAACCTATATAGGCTATTAAGAACAAGAGAAGGCACTGCTTTGGTCTGGGTATTTATTTAAATAAACCATTATATGCTTACGACCACCCCCTTGATCTAATGATTAGAATTTCTGACTGCTGGCTGGGAGGCCCGGGTTTGATTCCCGGTCCCACTTAGAATGTTTTAAGTTAGGGGATCCAATTGGAACGGGATCCATCCAGCTCGCGAGGACAATTGAGAAACTGCCTGATGGAGAGGTGGCGTACTTCGATCACGAAAGCCGCGTGATCACATGACATCTGTAATACTGCCCTCTATCAATGAAGTCGTAAGACGGAGGTAAGAAATGCAGCGGTCACCGCAGTAGGTCAAGTGTCAACCCGGGCTGTAGCGTCAAATGAGAAGAATTGTAAGCTTATAGTTAAATCCTATGTAACGAATAAAATTAAGTACGTTAAGAGCATTTATAGTTTACAAGAAAATGTTAAACCATACAATACAAAATGTTTCATTAATACGATAAAGCTAAAGATATTCAAAATAAAGTGGTTATTAAAGATTAAACATTTAATAATGAAAATACAGCTCAAGTAGAGAACTTCCAATATTTAAGATGTATCATTAAATTTGACTTTCATAAATACATTAATGGAATATTGAGTAAGATGAACATTGTATGAAACTTTTGGAACAATTGCAGCAAAATAAACATGCTAAATGAAACATGCTTCATCTACCATGAAGTCGAAATAATTAAATTAGACACCCTCATAATTATCCATAAATAATAAATTAATTACTTGCCAAGTAACATGTATAAATAGATCATAACTGTAAGGTTAGATGTGCCACATATACCATAGTTGCAAATTTATTATTATTTCATGTATTGTAATTGCAAGTTTAGATTTATTCAACATAATATGAATGAGATATTGGCTCTAGGAAGATATATGCGATGTAGGGTGGAAGGCTGTTTTCCTGCAGGCATGCGGTTGGATCCGAACGGTCGTTAAAGTTGACCTGAAAGCAATTATTATGTGCCTTAATTTAAACAAACCCATCCCCGGATGCTCCATGAAGGAATGGCAAAGTCATGTCAAGGACAAACGAATTCTTTCGCATTGAAATTCCATCTTTGTGTATTAGGTGAGGGAAAAGTGTCATAAACCAGGGGATGCAAACGCTGGTCAGTCGAGGAATAGCTTTAGAACAGAGTACAAGAGAACCATGAGTAAGTGTTAATGTGTCTACGAGCGAGATAGTGTGACTTCAGTCTTATTAAGTGATGCTTCTGTTAATGTTAAGTTTAGGTGTGATTTTACTGTGTAACCTCCATTCTTCAGTCGCTCTTGGCCTTCAGAATAATTAATTGGTATTAATGATTACGGACACAACTAGCTAAGCATCGGACAAACAATTTCAGCGTTAACTTTTGTGATAGTGGTAAAGGTATAAATTCCTAACTAAAGAGATACTATCTCAACGCCCGCTTAAATCCTTCACGAAGTAGCCGATTCTCCATCCAATATTATGAACCTCGACAATAAAGAAATTTCGGTTGATTATAGTGTCAATATACTTTTCATTTCCCTTTCCCTGTTATATCCAGATAACTGAAATTCCAACTAGAAGAATTTCATCGGAGCTCGTCGGAGCAAACTATGTCAGCGGAAACATCATCAGAGTGGCGAGAAAGACAACATTTACTCATGAGATATACAGTTATTAATCCAAATCTTCAATCCTTAATCTAATACAATTAACAAAAACTTTCCCTCCAATCTACGTATTTAATAAACACCCCCTTTCTTATAAATACCGCTGCAATAATTGTATGAGCAATTCAATGATTCTATCTGTAAGTCAACCGTATACAGTCGACATATAGCGCATGCGAAAGTTTCATCAACGCAGTCGAAAAAAATCCTTAAAAACATCTTTGAGTTAAATATAATTCTATCACAGTAGTTGTGGATGTTGTGCTCACCATGTCATGACAACTTCATTAGCGTGTATGCAGTTGCATTGTAAAAATGTGGAAAGTGTTTTACTAAGTCCACATATAGAAACGTCACATTGATTTAGGAGCTGTACATTGTCGAAGCAAAGTTTTAAATATGAACCAAAATTAAACAGCATTAGACGTGTACCCTCCAACAAATGAGTAATTATTGAAACAGAAATGGTGTATAAGTCCTGAATAAGCTGGTTATATCATGACAACTAGTTGCATTCAGTTCCAAATCAGTCCATAATAAATATTACTGCTCCATTGAAACCTCTCGACGTTTCACGAGAGTCAATTATGTGCAAGAGCATCGTTGCCAACCTACTTTCGCTTCAATAGCAAGCTTTAACGATTGCGTTAAATAACATCCCAGTAAACTATTTCCAAAAACTGAAAACACAAAAAGATAAATAATACAAGAAAATCATTTTTATGTTGTTTGCAACTCAAGGACTAATGGCGTAGCTTTTAGAAAAAAGTAACTCTTTGCAGTTTTCTTCAGTTACGTAACTTTTACAGAAATTTTAGCCACTGAATATTAATCTTCCTAATTTTACATATCAACTCGAATGACCGCTGATATCGCCCTTATTGCTAAAGCAAGAAAACACGATTTCTTGAACATGTTTTGTAATAATACCTAAGCGCAGAGATTGCATTGACTGACGTTCTTGTCTCGGCAGGTACATACATAACAGCTCTCTTATTTGTGTTATTAGAAGGTTTTGATTAGTAACAAACTCGGGATAGCACGAGATCGTCATTAAACACTACAAAGAAAGGAATCATCAAAATTAAATTTTACTTTCTTTTGGAGGCATTATCTTCCCAACATTAACCTATTATTTTCCGCCACGGGTGGCTGAGGTCGTTAAGGCGCCAACTCGTCAGCAGCAGGTGTTGGGTTCGAATCCCGTCAGGATTCTCCTCCCTCACTGAGGTTTTTCCCAGGTTTTCTTCAGTTCTAATAAATGGCAAATGCCGGGGAGGTACCCTAAACTTAGGTCTGGAATGCTTCCTTCCTTAAAAATCCTTTCCCAATATATCATTTCATCTCATGTATCATCAGTGTTCACCGCCTGTGGTGCCTCAGTAGTAAAACGGGCGTTAAAACCATTCAAAAAATTAATCTATTAATGTGTAATGATATTAAAGAGCGCACAAAAAGTGTAATTTATGTCCAGTTCTATAGTACTAAGTGCATTTGTTTAACAATAAACTTATTATCGGAGGGCTTTGAAACATCATGAAAGAGATTAACAAATGATGAAATGCAGACCAATTAGTATATGCAATATGATTGAGTGCATATATTAAAAAACTGTTGCACTTTACCATAATCACTTGCGCTCTAAAATTAAACATTTATCCGTGCACACGTGATATTTCATGTTAGAGCTGACGCACGATAACTCTGCACTCGCCTACGCCAGACACCCGTAAGCGGCATCTCTACTACCTGCTATGACGACATTGTCGTACAACATATAAACTAAATTGCATGTAGCATTCTAATGAACGATTTCGATGCCTATTATCTTAAATATTACTAGTTACATAGACTAAAGAGAGCACACAAACACTTTCAATTTCACTTGTTTTCACCCATTTACTTTTCTCACTTACGCATTGAACTAGTGTCTTCTTGGAAATGATATCTGATGCACTGCCACGGGTGCCCGAGGTCATTAAGGCGCGGACTCGTGAGGGGGAGGCCTGGGGTTCCAATCCCGCCAGGACCGTCCTCCCTGACTGAGGTTTTTTCCAGGTATTCCTCAGTCCTCATAACTGGCAAATGCCAGGGAGGTACCCTAAACTTAGGCCTGAACGTTTTCTTCCTTAAAAATCCTTTCTCAATATATCATTTCATCTCACGTATCAACAGTGTTCACCACCTGTGGTGCCTCAGTAGTAAAAATGGGCGTTAAACATGATTAAAAAAAATATCCGATGCAGAATAAAGTTCCGCGCAGGTGCTCGATGTTCTATCCCTCTCAGTGAATAGCTTCTCTTTCCCACAAAACGGATTAAAAGTGCAAAGTTATTGTGCGGCAGGCTACAAGTGATGAAAAATACTCTCCATATGATGCAAATACAGCATTACTGCTATTACGTTCCTCAAGAGTATGGTAAATTCTTGCAGGTCTATGACGAAACAACGAATGTGAAGATTGTCCTAACAAAAAATATTTTATTAATGTAATGAAGAAAGGAAACAAAATATACGAGAATATGAATTCTTTATTAGAATATCTTTTTTTATTACAATGATTTCAACCATATAATTTAAATAAAATAGATGATCAATTGTTATGGAAGAGCTAAACTTATTCAAATATTCAAAGAAAAAAGTTATTAAATAAAGTGCAAAAGCAAAAACAGTTTCTGAGGGAAATGTATACATAAATTGCAGTCTTGGATTTAAAAAAATTATAAAGTGCTGTGTAAAACATCTACTTACAAAAGTAATCAATGCAAATATATTTGTCTAATATAATTGTGTATGTTATTATATTTATTATATTTATTATTATTATTATTATTATTATTATTATTATCATCATCATCCTTTAGAGAGGAAAACTATTTTTCTGATATACGAAACTATCACAATAAATATTTATAAGCTCAATTTTCTGAACAAACAAAGTTTCTTGCAATTCAGAACACAAATACACAGCAGACTGTACTTTTAGGCAGTTATTCCTTTCGATGTATAATCTATTCGATCAAAGCATGGTTAGGTACTAGAAAGAAACAAAAATCAACGAGCGTTCTGCTGTTACACTGGTCCGTAGAGTTGTACTTCTCAAAAGTTCTCGTTTATTAATTTACAATTTTTCTCTTGTGCAATTCTTGTCGAAGCTTCACTGTCTTATTCTTAGTTAAGGTATATTGTTTGAAGCGGTTTGGTATTGAGGTGTTGTCGTTGATATTGTTGGCCCCATGTATAAGTCAATTATGAAGCGGTTTGGTATGGCAGCCACGTTGGGCGCCAGATTTTGAGATGGCTTAGTCGACCCCACCTACGTGCCCCAGGTTGGGCACCAATCTTGAGGAAATCTGTTATCACGCCGAACGGCTTCACGTTTTGTAGACTGATTATTTATTGGTCGCTTTGGTGCTGTTGCCCTTGCTTCAATGACATCAATTTCTCAGGGTATATTCTGCTATTTTGTTGACTCGTACTCTACAGGACCGAGTTCGATAGTATAAATAAGCAAGCGACGAATTATAATGTATATGCCTAGCGTCCTCTGGTGTTTTTGTGTACGATAGACTTGACTAATTGAATACACATTTAGTTGCAGCATGTGAAACTTACAGACGAGTTGAATACACATTTAGTTGCAGCATGTGAAACTTACAGACGAGTTGAATACACATTTAGTTGCAGCATGTGAAACTTACAGACGAGTACTGCGAACTGCTGGCATCTTCCCGAGTGTAAAGCTTAGAACTGTCTCCCTCGTCGAGCAAACTCTCCCTTATATATTAAATTCCAATCAAAAATCATCAAAAATTGTGACTCAATGGAGTCACAAAGGCAAGCGCAATGATCTGCCGAGCTTTAAAAGGTCAAACATGCATTTTCCACTGACTGGTTTAATTTCACCTGTCTTGCGTTCCATTCGCCATTTTTTTTTTTAAGTTTTAAAATATATCACAGCATTAATTGGTTTAAAGCGCTAGCTGGACACAGCCGGGCGGGGCCAAAGCCCCAACGGTTGAAAGGTCCATCAATTTATTTACCCTGCAGTAGCGATCCTTCTAAAAAGAAAAAGGGGTTCTGCACTCGACCATCTCCCATTGTATGTTTTTTCTTACCCTGTTGACTTTTCAAGCTATTGCAACGGAAAAACACTAAAGGCTTTCTCTATTTGCAATTCTTACGTACACAACTTCTTGGAGTTGCACCTTGTGACACAAACACAAACAGACATAATATTACAACGTCAATGCCAAGGCATGTTGATTGTTTGAATATAAAAGAGAAAATAATGTAGTGGATGAAATTTCTGATATTTTAAATGATTTGGAGAAATGTGCAAATTTGATAAAACAATGTGTTTAAACATCACAATGAAAAGAATAAAACATATTATCACTTTTATGTCTTCTCGATGAATCAATAAATAGAAATAGAAATATTGTTACTACTTCAATAATTAAAGTCCAAAAAATATCAAGTTTTCTAAACAAAGATTAATTGACACAACTAGCAGTCATGCAAAGTCTTCTTTTTCTTGTCTGCCAGACAAATTCTGTTTTTATATTAGGGAGTAAAACTTCTATTGCTTCTTCTGATGAAACATCAGTTCAGGTGTCAGGTGGCATGTTGTAGGCCGCGCGACTCGTGAAAAAGTCTTGGATTTTGAGTCCGCATTTATATATATATATATATATATATATATATATATATTTAACATAATACATGTATTTCAAACAATAATACCCTCTCTTTGTTGACTCACAATATATTAAATGCCTTAAAAATGTCAAAATTATTACAATTGAATTCCATTAACCAACTGTTCGCAATTTCTTCAACTGGACTCTGAAGCATTCACATATTGCCTCCTATTAAGAGCTAAAATTATCATTGCGTGTTTAAATGCTGAAATTACCGGATTTGCTAATATTTCCAAGGCAGGCAGTAAAAGCCTGAAAATAAACATAAATTACGAATGTAAAAATTACATAAACTACATAATTCATTTCATAATGTCTTTTACTTGCTCCAAACATGTTCTGGAACAACAGGTACACTATGTTGGTCAATTTACAATTAAAAACGAAGATACTTGATTTAAACATATTTAGACATTACCGATTAACTGTGATAGAGATTTGGAGGGAAATTCCCATCAGAATATCATTTTTTGTTTATCACCTTTGTAATTTTTAATAGTGTTTAACCAGGATTTAACTACTAAGGCATTACAGGCGGTGAACACTGATTATACACGAGATGAGATGATATGATATATTGTTTTTTTTTTTTTTAAGGAAGAAAGCGTTCCGGATCCAACTTAAGGGTACCTTCCCGACATTTGACATTTATCAGGACTGATAAAAACCTATAAAAACTGTCAAATGTCAAGACATGGGAATCGAACCTCAGACCCTCACATGCGCGCCCCTTAACGACCTCGGCCTCCCGTGGCAACCACCTTCGTTATGATAACAGTTTTGCGGCATGTCGGGGGAACCATCTGCGGTCACCATTGTTATGAAATAGCATTGTGTCCTACTGGGGGAAACATCTATTGATGTTCATAGGAGCTACTACTTTCAAAAGTTTACTAAGCGCTTTTTAGGGATGTGCAAGCGTCACATAAATCGTTTTAAGGAAAATTCTCAATTTTAGAAATTGTAGCCCATAGCCACTTTGTAAGGTTAAGTTAATAATCATGAAGATGACTTCCACATACGGGCATCGTTACAGGAAGTTTGCCAAAAGCAGCAGCAGCAGCAAAATATGATACATGAGATGAAATGATAAACTGGGAAAGAAGTGTTTTAAGAAAGGAAACTTTCCAGGCCCAAGTTTTAGGGTACCTCTTCATCATTTTGTCATTAATGACAACTGAGGAAAACCTGATCAAAATCTCCGACGGGGAGGGCGGTACTGGTGAAATTCGAACCGCAAACTGCCATTCAGGAACCCATATCTTAGCGAGCCTCGCCACCCAAATAGGTATCACCAGTGTTGACTGAAATTACATTACAATTTTCCCTACTACCTAAAACCAGCAAGGAAAGTCAAATAGAAATAAAACACTGACTATGACTACTTTACATCTCCCCCCCCCCCCAAAGAAAAGAAATAGCAAAGAGTTCAGGGAGCCAGGAGTTAAAAATTTCTGGGGGCAAGAATGACATATGATATGCATTAAGGCACTACGAAGAAAGTTGAAAGTACAATCCACTCTAACGGAGAGGGGTGACTCGGGCAGTAGCGCTGACCTTGGGGTTTTCCGAGGTTTTACATACTTGCCTAGGAAAATGCTGGGATCTCATTTCATTCAATTCCTTTAGTTCTGTTCAGGGTCGAAAGTACCAGATATGGGGAGCTGGTGTTCTGTGCCTTGTGACGGTGACTTGTGCTTTGGAAAGTTTCTATCTCTGATCATGGTATGAAACCGGTCCTTTTCAGGGGTTCGAAATGTTTGGAGGGAGCTCCGTCGCCGTTGAGTTACTCTATCTGGAACATTGACTTCATCTATGTCCGTGCCTAACCTCTCTCCTTCCTCTCCCCATGGAGGGACATAGTCAGCCCTTGAGCAACACTGAAGTACCGAAATGTTCCCCATCCTTACTAATCAAATCCATTGCAATAAACCATTCTATTTCAAACTCTAATGAACATGCACATTTCAAGTACCATGTATCGAAGACCTAGACAGTTAGTAGGTAAAGTAAAAAGGCACAAGATACCTCAATTCAATCGAGGTTAGTAAGATCAAAATCAGATTGCCCTAGAGTCTTGATTTTGGAGTTTCAAATTAAAAGTAATAAAAACTTAGGAATAGTATTTTAATCATAGACTTTTCGTAACCAGCATAAATAATGGAACCATTTAAATGAAAGATCGAAGGAGAACATATGAGATATTGTGTTATTATAAGACGAACATTTTTTTGAAAATGACTTTTGATTCGAGGAGCATATGCCTCCTAAGTTAACATGAAACCACCTGCTTTATTTCATTCGAAGCAGGTCATCATTACGACTGGAGAGATTCAAGTTTTTCTCAGGAGCGAATCCCCGATCTTTAAACTAAAGATATCTTGATCATCAAAATATCAGTTACGTATATCCTTAAGAGTTTTCAATACATCAAAATGCCCCATCAATAATACAATTATATGTATAAAAAAAAACCAAGAGGTTACATCTGATAAGTTTATTGCCCATCACAATCAAGGGAGACTGCAATTTTTATATACAAAGGCAAATCATAAAGCTTTTCTTTCCCTCTTTTCTTTGTTATTACCGAACTTTGTTTTTATTTTATAGCACAGCACCCGTAGTAAACCAGGCATCTTTGCAAGTAATCCACTTTGTTGGCCGCCGAAATGAAATACGTTGCCAAGGAAACAGGAGAAGGGCCGGGCTGTATTTCCTACTCACGTTTCCTCTCAGCAGGGGTGCCAACTATCCCGCTGTGGTCTGCCGCTTGTGAGAGCGGTAAACTTCCGCGCAGATGGCATGGGTAACTAACTGCATTCCGAGTTTATATAATTACTGTTGTCATTTATGTCTTTTCTTCCTAAAGGTACATTAGTTCCAAAGCAGAAAATCAGCTCAGGGATTTATATGAAGTAGAAGGGATAAGTTGCTGGCCATAAAGAGAGAGTGTGAGTATCTATTGTGAGAAACTCAAAGTTGGACAACTTCGATCAAGTTACATGGTTGCTGTATTGTAGAGCGATTTCTCCTACAGGAACTCAAGTGTTTCCAACTTAATGACAGGCAGCTCGCACAGGAACTGTCTTTATCAGGTGGGAACGTACTCCTGCGATGTAGCACATCTCGAGCAAAGTTCGAGATACAAGTTTCCGTAGAGCTCAATGACACACAAAGCAGACGCGATAAGTACTTGTAAGATTATAGCACGACTTTTACGCATAAATATGATTAATGATCACGGCTAAAAGAATGGAATAAATTGGAGAAAATTATGAGTCCATCTCCTCCGAAATACATAGTGGTTTCTTCAATTTCGATTTCATATAATTTGTTTCGCCAGTGTCTTAAAGCGTGCGAGAATGTTGATATGTGTACTAAGTTAATAAAATACGTGTTACCTTTTATTTACTGATTATTATTTTACACGGGTGATATTGATTTAGTTTTCACTTAATATATGTGGTTTTTACACTTTAAATATTGCAACTACTTTACTTCATGTCAATTCATGAGCCTGAGATACATAAAGAAATTGGTAAACACTTTCTAAATTAAATTATTATCAAATATTAAATGTTAAGCCCCTGATTGGGATCCTTACATATTTTATTTGTTTTCAAGTTAATAATAACAAACATTGCAATTTCGCGTTCCTATGTTTATTAAACTTATTAGCACAAATGATTTTACGGATTTAAAATAGTTGCAACTCAGGTTTTTTTTTTTTTTTGAGTAGTGTTTAACGCCCGTTTTTACTACTGAGGCACTACAGGCGGTGAACACGGATGATAATTGGAATGGAATTACATATTGGGAAAGGATATGTTTTAAGGAAGGAAGCGTTCCAGGCCTTAGTATAGGGTACCTCCCCATCATTTGCTATGTATGAGGACTGAGGAAAACCTGGAAAAAACCTAAGTCAGGGAGGACGGTCCTGGCGGGGTTGGAACCCCAGACCTCCCGCTCACGAGTCCGCGCCTTAACGACCTCGGCCACCGTGGCGGTGATCACGTTTAATGAAATTCAAATACGTAGTAGTGGAGAAACTCAAAGTTCTGTTTCTGTGCATCACAAGTATTCAATGCGAGTCCCCAGCACAGATATAGCTCATACAAAAGCAGCAATTACTGCAATCGCTTCTATGATATGCGCTTGCAGATCAGGCAAAGTCTGTGCTAAGGGTGCACGTAAACCCGTATCACAGAAAACAATAGAGGGCATTAGGTCTGGGAAACGAGAAGGCCAATCTATCTGTTAGCACGATTGAACTCCCTTCTGACTTTGTTGTGAAAATGTGGGAATAAACCAAGACTACTGCAAAAGAAATGGGCATAATATGTTTACTTTAGGGCAATTGCAATGTGCTCCAAACAGACACGAGAGTTTTCACTCTTTCAGATACTAAAAGTTTGTTTACTGTACTAAAAATAGGGTAGATAGTTTTGTCCCATTAAAGGTTGCGTCGTAACAATTTTCGTTCGGTTTGTTGTAGTCAGCACCGTTTGTACAGAAACTTGTGCGGATTTGCCTCTGACGATAGCTTTCCGTGCACTTCACGGACAAGCTCCATTATTTCCATACATAATAGGCGGTCAGTCGATTGACTTGCTCTTACGGATACACACTTTTTGAGTACAACTTAGTAATTGAATACCCACTTGATGGATCCGCACCAAACTTTCACTAATAATCATTTACAAAATATTTATAACAAAATTAACATAAAAAGACAGTTAATATAATCAGTGCCTTCGGAAATTCCAGAAGGTACTAGGTGCACCAAAATCAATTATAACTCACTGTACTTCACTATTTTGAGTTGCTATGTTTCCTGGAGCATGATATACTCAAAACGGCGATTATAGGTCGGCTCCTACTATTTAACTTTAACCCCTCACACTGTATACTTTCTTTTTGCCTTGCTTGCTAATTTTTTTCCGGTATTTTGCTCTTACTTTACCTAAATAAATGGCAATTTTCACCAGGTATTTTCTTAATTTAACATTCAACGTCTTTTTCCCCTGTAATTTATTTTGCTACATTGGTAGAACATCTTTGCATTTCCAGCTTCTCCCTAAGAAACTTAGTTTCCTCACATTCTAATAATATTTGCTAATTATTGTCTTTCTAGCTACACAATGGACATTTATCCAGCTTCCCCTTTGCTCTTAAGCATTTCAATTTCAATTCAACTTCACAACCCCTGTTGCTGCCCATGCAAAGTCTTCTCTTGCTGCTTGATCACATATTTCACCGCCACTGAGGTCGTTAAGGCGCGGATGTGTGGGAGGTGTGGGGTTGATTCTCGCCAGGACCGTCCTCCCTGATGTTTTTTCCAGGTTTTTCTCAATCCTCATAAATGGCAAATGCCGGGGAGGTACCCTAAACTTAGGCGTGGAACGTTTCCTTTCTTAAAAAATATCCTTTCCCAATTTATCATTTCATCCCATGCATCATCAGTGCCCACCGCCTGTGGTGCCTCAGTAGTGAAAATGGGCGTTAACACTAATAAAAAATCACATGCTTCAACATAATCATCCCTGCTCCAAACCTCTTTCATTTGTTTGCATCCACTCAATGACGTTTTTAAATTAAAACTAACAAGTATTTCTTGCCTTACTATGTCTTCGATTCTTAACCTTATTTCTTTCCAGAACCCCCTTCCTAATGATCCCCTAGTTCTCCACATGGCCACAAAATCAGTTTTTCTAGACTTTCCTTTATCCTGTTAAGCCAAGTAGCATTAAATATTGGTATAAAACACTGTGTTGAACACTAATAACAGAATGGGTAACGCGAAAAAAAGTATCACACAAAATGCTTTCTAGTTTTCAATGCAAGCCATGTCGTTCCTACCAATGAAACAATAATGAAATAAATAAAATAAATAAAAGAGATTCAAAATAGATGTGTTCTTTCTGCAAGAGTATGCAAACTTTAATTAAATGTACAATGTTTGAGGCACTGAGTTGAACCTTTATCGTGTTTTGATTCGGTAATAATCATGTGCACTAATTCTGCAGTAATTGCTGCTCTTCTGTGCTTATATTTCTGTTTTTACTTCTTATATTTCATAGTTATTACTTTTGTGCTAAATTATGGTTTTGGAACAAATCTAATTTATTTTATAAGGTACCATTATATTAACATGAAATGAGT
This sequence comes from Metallyticus violacea, assembly GCA_030762175.1. Classification (NCBI taxonomy): domain Eukaryota; kingdom Metazoa; phylum Arthropoda; class Insecta; order Mantodea; family Metallyticidae; genus Metallyticus; species Metallyticus violacea. Next base: position 46,641,754 of record CM060838.1, on the reverse strand, counting down.
ATATTATAGGAAAAAACCGAACTGCATATTAAAATTCATCGGCTGATAGAAGCTTTTACATAACAGTTTCGGCAGGATCTAAGAATATATATATATATATATAGTTTTAGAAACAGCGTACATAGTAGGTAGTAGAAAATATTTACATTTCATGATTAAATGTACATGTTACTCGTTACAGCACAGATACTAAAGCTGTGGATTCTGGGAAAACAAAGTATCAAACACGCAGCCACTGCGGGAAATATCAAAATGGCAAGGGAAACGTGGTTGTAGACATTAAACAATAACATTTAATGTTAACATCCTCTCCCAGCCAATTAACAGCAACGTCCCCATAACACGAGCCTTTATTGCTCGCAGTTCGTGCCTCACGTTTAAGCTAACATCGGCCACAGCAGTAAAACATGGCGCTATCACCAACTAGTTTGATGGTATGGTGGTGCAGAATCGAACGGCCCTATATATCACAAAGATATAACAGTTTGTAAAGAGTACAGAACGTGCGCGTTCCGAAATTTTCCAGCATTAAGTTCTTTGTGACTGTACGGTGTAGTTGTAACTCTTAGGATTTGTAATTTTATTTTTCATGTGTTATCGAGGGTAATTTAACTTAGATATAATGCATTTTAACACAAGGAAGTATTTTTTTTTATTTGCTGGTTTTCTTAAATAACTCTAAACATGAACTGTAGTGTACTTTTTATTCCCGTTTACATCCCACAATAACAGCACAGATCTTCAGAACATTATGTGAGTAGGTTAAAGAAACAGAAATGCATCCTTTACATTAAATTGGAACAGAAATCTCAAATATATGAAGATCACGAATTTGATTCCTTCAATCTCCGCTTAGTTAGCTAGTTAAACACCGACTTTGTACTTAATTATATGAGTTGCAGCTTATGTCGTAGAGAATATAATTACACAGCCATACCTAAAGGAAAATGTGTATTACACAGCTTAAATACTCTTCATAGAAAGCTAAATGTTTTGCTCGTATATTACAAAAGCCTTCAAGTTTAAGAAAATAAACATCTAATTTGGAACTTAAGGACGAAAACTAGACTAAGACGATGTCATTTAAAATTTCAAATAAATTTGTTTGCATTTAAAATGTTCAGTGAAGAAGCAATCTCATTCATGTAGACATTTAATCACAATGCAGAGAAATTGTCACGTAATAAATCCTACTCTCGCTTAGCTGGCGTCTCTGCCTCAGGATTGGATGCAACTTAATTATAATTTTTGTTCGATATCTAACAATCCCTCTTCACTTCCAAAAACTTTTAAACCTATTCCTAATTCATGGTTCTCCAGTAAGAGTAGATAAAATCTGTGCTCCTCCCTTCACATAATAATGTTGTGTCAAACTATGATCTGCAATTTTTGTAGTCAATCATTTTGAAAATTGAGGCTGATTTCTAGAAGGTTTAAAATGAACTTAAAAATTGGCATTTTAGCATTCTTAAGTGCCATTCTCATTCGCTTTAGCAAATGTTCATACCATCCCAAATCGGTAGGCGTTGCGTTGCTGTTCTCAAAGCAGGAACAAATATGAACCTGAATTCATACGCTCCTTTGTAGAGGGCGCTGAATCCATTTTTTGTTATCATGGTCTTTATGATCAAAATTTTTATAAAATATTTTATTTTATATTAATAATTTATAAAAATGTGGATTCAGGTCCACCAATAACAAATATTAAATTAAATATAAAAATTTAGATAGATGGTAAAGTTTAGTCTTTCATCTGAATCACACAAACATTAATTATCTCCAAGTAAAACAAATTAGTCCAGTCTTGTCACCAGCGGACGTACCCTGTGCAAGTCCCAAGAGAAAGTGGCAGCAAGAGGAATATACAAGATATACTCGTATGAAACATTGCAGTATTGTCGAGCAACAAATAAAGCATGGAGAGCATAAAGTAATAATCTCACAATCTATAGGAGAGAACAAACTAAATGCTATTTAAGAAGCGAGGAAGAATTGTAGATGGGTGGCAACATTTTACATGACCATTTTGAAAGGTTGCATATTCGGGCATGCATGAGAAGAATCGACCGTTCAATATTCAGGTCTTTCAGCAACCTACTAACATCAAGAGTCCATATGAATCATACCGACTCGCTGACATATATGAAATAATATTTTGAAAAATAGGATCGTGCGTATCAAAAGATAACGATGGTGATGATGATGATGATGATGATGATGATGATGATAAAAGATGAAGTTTCCGTCAAGTTGCCACACGCGCTAAAACACATTTTATTTGTTTAACATTAATAGCCATGTCGTTTTCTAGATCAAGACAAATATTTATATTATAGCTTGACAAATAGTTTTGTAATGTACGAACACAAGTTTTAAAAATATGCTAAATCATCTTTTATTAAGCGAAATACATTGGAAAGAAAGTTACAGCTTGGACACAAGTCTGGAGTTCTGCTAGGCAGCTTCTTTTTTCAGTCGCCGTTGGTCCAGGCCAAAAAGAGAGATGAGTTGGATGTTTAATTCATGGAAATTATTGCTGTACACTAGAGAGGTCATTGAATAGTAAAAACTTTTGCACAAATTTATATGCTTTGCTGCTAATTAATTTTATTATTAATGTCAACGTTCTCTCTTGTCATGGTTCCCTTGTCCCCTAAACTGACACTTTGTTGAGACAGCCTAGTACAGAGGGAATGACAAACCAAACATTTTTTACCCATAACATACAAAGGTTGTGCTGTCCGCTTCACTTCACACGAAATAAAAGTGAATTAGCATTTAAAACTCAATTATCGTTATACCACAACGCAGCCATGTTTCAGTTAATAAAGAAAGAGCACAAACGAAAAAAACTTGCTAGGTGTCAAATTCATTTACATTTCTTCTTTAAAATGAATGTTTTTTAAAAAAATGTTATAATAAACTGTTGGACCAGGTCCACGCAGCTTCACAGAGCAACTTATTTTAAAAGGTTTAAAATTATAAGATAAAATATTTTATTACTATCTATTTACCATATTGCTTTTATTTGTCGGAACAGATAAAACAACTAACCATCAGCCTCTAGTCCCTTTTAACATCATCCAACTCTGATTTTAAAACAACTCTCCATCAAATCTGAGTTTTGTAAGAAAATAACATTGATTAAACATAACAGTTAACTAAGAATTCGATATAGTTATTCACATATTGGGACTAGCGTAGCGTTTTACAGTTAATTTAGGAGTTACTACTAACAGTGGTAGAGTACAGACGTATCCTTTATTTCCCGACCGAGTGCTCAGCAGCAAGCAGCAAGTGTTAACAATGTCTACTTTGGAAAGAGTTTTAGAGGAGCTGAATACGAAAGTTAAGATTTCCAAGTTAACTGAGAACAAGACGAACAACTGATTTTGAAGTTTAGTTCGGTAGTAGAAGCCTTTAAGATGCCACAGCATTACATCCGAAGCACGGCGTGAAATGCTAGAGGCCAAATTGGACTACTGAAAAATCCAGTAACAAAGAAACAAACAATTTAATCATATATAGTGTACCGGAGGCTCGCAACGAAAACTGGCAAGAGACAGAAGATAAAATAAGTGACTGGTGTTACAATTAGGGATACAACTCCGAAACGGGGACATCGAAGGGGCACGCCGGCTAGGCAGAACGAGTAATACCAGCCATACAGTCTGCAAGCGTTCTACATTAAATTAAAAAAACAGCTTTTAAGAGATAGCAGATGTCTTCGTGGCAAGAAATTCGTCCTCAAGGAGAACTTGAGTAAGAAGATGCGGCATGAGCAGCAATATCTAAGACAGCACATAATAGACACGAGGCGGCAGGGATATCATGCCGGCATACGGTTTAATAAGCTGTACAAGACTGTCAATTAAAAAACAGCGAAGAGGAGATTTGATAGATGTCTCAGCAGGAAAGCGATAACGAAACCGGACAGGTAGAAATAGTCGCAACAGAAAGGAAGGTGCTAAGCTGCAGCAGGTAAAGCGGCTGGGAGAGAAACAATAGAGAAGCCGGCGTAAAAGCGGGTGACGCGAAGAATATCTGCAAGAGGATCCAGAGCGGCAGAAAACAACGACACACCGGCAAGGAACACTACAGTAGAGGAAATATTAGGGAAAAGTTGCCTACCTGACGGTTGGCCTATGGAATGTTGAAAGTCTGAAGTAAAGGCTTATGGACGACATTGTAAATGGTTTATAAATGATGGTACTGGCTGAAACTTACTAAAAGACGGTGAAAGGGTAACTAATAGTGGTTTCAAAGCTCTATTTGAGGGAAGTGAAACAATAAAGAGAGAGGGAGATATTGGATGGATTTTTTTATTTGATTTATTTACGGATGCTCTTTAACATCTCAGATCATCAGCGTTCCATTCAATTCAGGGCGTGAAACGGCCGACATATTTTGCTCAGAGGCCTCTATTTTCAGGCTTGGGGTTCTTTTTCGTGCCGTAAATTTACATGGGACTCATGACTTTACTTCTCTTACGAAGGAAGCCGTACTTACGATTTTTACGCCAATGAATGTGGTATTATATTTTAAAGAAGAATATGAATTTGGCATCCACAGGCTTAACATTAAATTAACTGCAGATATTGCTGTGTATTGTCAATTAAAGAAGATGGAATGTTATTAAATATATTTATAGTTTTAGTTATACATATTATTAATTATTATGCTATATATTAGTTTTATACAGGTCGCCAGCGGCTTCCCGGTATCAGAGCTTTTTTATATGACTCACACACACTCGAGTTTAGTTATAAATGGGAGATTTTTAAGCCCAGAATCGAATGTGAAAAAATAACTATAGAACATGGGGAAAATGACCATAGGAGAGCAGTGTGACACGGTAAAGACACAACACTAAACGGGGACAAAAAGGAGCTACTGTCCCTTTGCGACGCCTTTCAGCTAACGGGAAACGGGTCGAACATAGCGAAAGAATTAATGTTTATACATTGCAACGGTGGAAGAATTATTGATTATATATTATGCTCACAGGAAATATTAGATTTTATGCAGGATTTCAAAATTGTAAATAGAGTGGATTCGCACCATTCACTATCTTGCTAACGTTAAATCAGCATTTAACCTCAGGTAATAGTGTAGAGGAAATTTATGACATCTCTGTGTCGTCATTGTTGCGGTGGATCCCAGAGGGAATGGAGGAATTTATGGAAATGTTGCGTGACTCAGAAATAGATTTAATAAGGGGAAGGAACATGCACGGATATACATTGACATATTATACAATTAGTAGGAAGACATATGAAAATGAAGAATAATAGAAATAAATACCATACAAAAGTAGCATGTACAACACAAAATGTAAACAAGCGAAGTAAGAAAAACTGCGGCAGAGTTTAAGGCTTATAGAAGGGAGGGAGTTGAGGAAAAGCATACTTATTTCTTACGTCCAACTAAGAATAGAATGTAAAGACATGTTGGAAAGTGCCAAGTAAGAATGTCAAAACAAAATGGCGGGGGACCTAAAACTGCAACCGATTGCAGGGATACGATAAACGTGTGGAATTTGGTCAGAAAAAATAAAATTTGAAAAAGAGGGCAAATAAACATGAAACCTCTAAGTTGGCTTGCGTATTTTAATAGCGTGCATGGTTAAAGTGGAATGGAGCAGCGGAAGGGACCGCGGCTGCCTCTTAGAGAACTGCGTTTAAAAATGGAAAAGTACCCGGAAATTGAAGCAATTTCAGCTGAATTTATAAAATTCTCTTTAGTAGTACTGCGAATCGCATTTAATACGTTATTTAATGCAGAAAGATATCCAGAAGAATGGTCAATATGATGTTATAGCCGATATTTAAAGACAAGATTATCTCACGGATGCCAGAGAACTACAGGGTTATATCACTACTATCTGTGTTCGGTAAAGTATATTGCAAGATTCTGTATGATGATTCAAGGGATGGCGTAAAGAATACAAAAAATATCTGCGTATCAAGTAGGTTTCAGCTAAGTGTTTTCCTTGGTGGATAATACAATTTTAAAGACATTAATAGATTTAACTTAAAAAGAAAACGGGTAAGTTATACAGTATTATGTTGATTTTAAAATAGCCTTCGATAGTGTTCAGAGAGATGCTCTGTGGGTAAAACTGTGTCAGAAAGATTTCTCCAAAATAATAAAAGCTCTGCTGCAGATATACAATAACGTGAAATTCAGTTTTAAGATAGACCAAAATCCTATATCGGAATGTAGATCAGCCAATAGGGGAATTTATCAAGGACGTATTCTATTTCCGTTATTGTTTAATCTATATATAGATGATATCCCGGATGCCCTGTTAGCGGAGGACTTGAATGCCCCTGAAATGGACGATACATGGATTCCTGTACTTTTGTAGGCAGATGATCCAATTCTTTTATATTTAACATGAGACGGTTTGCAGAAAGACATTCGCATTATAGAAGATTATTGTCTAAAATAGGATATGGTGATAAGTGTTAACAAAACCAAAACACTGTCTTTCAAAATGACTAAGTATAAAGCGGAGATGAAAAATGGTACATCAGTGTACAATAAATACATTTTTTGTTATTTGGGAGTAACCTTTCAATATGCGTCGGAAATGGAATAAGCACTTATCTGACATTAATTATAAATCACGTGATCAACTAAATTAGTTAAATACGTGTTCAATTCGCTTTCCAGTTATATTAGTAGATATACTAGAGAAGATGCACAAATGCTATGATTAAGTTTATCCGCTGTATGGAAGTATAATATGGGATGGGAGAGATAAAAACGTGATAATAAAATTCAAGTATCTTTTAGAAAAAGTGTTCTCGAACTCTCCAAAAGAATATCAAACTGTGCAGTCGTGAGGGAGGTGGGCTATTATGAAGATACAGTTAATGATAAAATACTGTGGAACACTGATTTAGGCTAATGCAAGGAGACCAGTGCACTTTTGCGCTAAATGCTATAAACACCGGGTGCAAAATAAAACACCAATTTTGGGCTGCAGAGGTAAAGAGGATTCAGAGCAATTGGCCTGGGTTCAATATGGCAACGAGGTAATGGAAATAATACAAATGCATGTAAGAGAGGTAGAACCAGGCTAGAAGATATCAGAAGGCAGGAAATCGAGGCAGAATCTAACACGAAAGCCCCCTTGAGCCTATCGAATGAAATTAAATTAATATGGGGTAAAGTATTGTATATTTGCTCGTTCTAGGGAGAAAGATAAAATCAGAAATGGCGTGGTTTAGACTGGGAGGTTAGAAGGTTAAAAAAATAGTGAATAGTTCTAGTAGGAGAATCTGCCCATTTTGAGGAGGGGATGATATTCTGGCCAAATGTACCCAATGGGAACATGTGAGAAAAATGTTGTTTCCATAAAAAAAATGTAAGGCGATTAGATGTCGAATGGCATGCTGTGACCTGTTTGCGGGTCGTGCTAATTATTGAATATGGGCATTTTCCTAGCCAAAGTGCAGGAAGAAATGTACAGTTGTTTTAATCACACACTATTGGAATATAAAAACGTAGCTTCTTAGTTAAATTGTGAAATAAGATGCCCTGCTATTATTTTATTTCATCCGACGCTATTACTATACCTATGGTTAAAATAAAAGAAATATCACTAATAATAATAATAATAATAATAATAACAACAACAACAACAACGAATATGACAAAATAAAGTTTCAATTGTGCGTCAGATACTAAAGTAATTTAATGAAGGTACATTGCCAAAACTAACATATCAACCGTTATTCATTATCATTTCATACGGAACTTAGTAAAATACAGCAGCATGCATAACCTTTTGAAATTTTAAGCACTAAATATACGTTTGAACAGCAACATGTAAATTTGAAACCTTTGACTTTGGGCTCCCCTATCTCAAGTTGCTTTCTAAACCCATTTATATAAAGTAAAAATATTTCCGTGTTGTTAATTAACATCTATATATAACCCTATTCATAAATAGGGATTAAGAATACAAGTACCCAATAATTACTTATTGCAATTGAACAATCTTTTAATTTAAAAAAAAAAGTTAACTTTTCTCAATCTATAGTCATCGCAACTTTCACGATTAATTTCTCAATAGCCATTCTTTTCAGCTATTTTTGTTCACATTTTAACAAGAACATGTATTCCCAAGCGATAAACATCGCTGTTTTCGAGAATGAGATTGTAAATTATTTCATCGACTGGTTACATGTTTCATGGAATCGCTGCAGCGGCCGACCGCTTCACTTCATCAATCAAATGAGTTGACCCTTCAGCTTTGGTATAGCGATTAACCCAGCTCTGACAGTGCTGATATTTTATTGCATTCCCATAAACATTTTTCAACCTTTTATGAATGCGAATCGGTGTTAAGTCATCCCAATCAGAAATGTTATCACAGATTGCTGTCTTATAGGGATATCAATATTAGCCGCTTTCTAAAAGGATGCAGTGCTGCCACTTATTGATTTAAGAAGTTGTTATTGCCAAAGACTGTAGAGGAAGGGAATTGCGATAAATTAATGTTTCTCGCGTAATAATTTCTTTTTTAAAAAATAGAAAGCATTGCTTTCTGACTGAACCTTCCAAGTTGGGTGGCTCAGGTGGTAGGTAATACTGGAGAATAACATTCCTGACCTTGAATAGCCCCATGGTTTCGCATGGTCGCTTAGGCAAATGCTGGAATGGGTCTTTCATTTTCGTTTTCTGTCTCCCATTTCACATCATATCATTCCATTGGTTCTGTTACAGAGTCGAAAGTGCCAAAGCGAGATGGAGTGGATGGTAATGCCGGTGGCTTATGATTTGGAAGGTGTCTGACCCATAGAAGCGGTCTCCTGGCAGGTTAAATTCCCTGGAAGAGATAAGGTTATTTTAAAGATAAATTATTTAATATTTTAAATATAACTTTAAACCAAATATTGTCTTTAACTCCGCCGGCGTTGGGGTTTTCTGTCTGTAAATAATGTTAGAGATTCCGTCTACATTTGTGCCTCACCGTCCCTGTCCGCCCGGTGTCTTTCTCTCCTCATCCCTTCCTCCCGAAGATGCTCCTACTGGCTGTAGGCACAAACGGTCAGCCATTGATAAATGCTGAAGTACCGAAAATATTTTTCGGACCATACGAATCCAATATAATTAATTCCAATCTAAGTCTCTTATTATAGTAGCTTCACATATATTTAAGGTTTAAAATATGTTATATAGTTAAATACACGTTTATTGAGTATAATTATCAGTCAAACAAAATATTAAAAGTTGAATTCTTGCATATTTTAACATACTATTTTGTTTTTAAAGAAATGTTATAACATTTTTTAGAGAGAACATAGTGGTCGGAGTCGATTCTGGTTGTGTAGTGGTAACCATACTTGCTTCCTAAACCCAATATCGCGGGTTCAATTCCGGTCAGGATCGATGATTTTTTCGAGGCGTAAAAATCCTAAGTATGGCTTCCTTCGGAAGCGAAGTAAAGCGGTGAGTCCCGTGTTGTACATTTACGGCACGAAAAATACATCGAGCCTGAAAAAAGAGGCCTCTCGGCCTTTGTCGGCCGTTTCAAGCTAAGATGTGAATGGTACGTTGATGACCTGAGATGTTAAGAGCGTCTGTAAATAAACCAAATCAAAAACAACAATAATGTCTCTCATTCCAAAGAGATTGACGTTTCAAGACTTCTACATGCCTTTGGAAATACTATCGTCTTAATTATTTTAAGATATTAAATTGATAATGAGTCGGAACATGCAAATAATGTGACTTGTAAGAAGCGACAGGAAAAAATACCCGAACGGTTTATGCTTGACTTAAAGCAAGTGCCAAGCTTTCTTTCTTTTCCTTTTAAGCCACAATATCAGTATAACATGACTTTTTAAATAGATTATACTGCAATAGCAATCCTCTCATTGAATGTTTTAGGAATGTTTTACCATATGTTGCGTAATCCCTGCCTCTATGTTAAGCAATTCAATTGAGATGTTTTTCTTTTATAATTACATTTTGATGCAAAGCACAACATTCAGATAATGCAGGTTTAATTACCCAAGTAGTGGTGTGCATAAAAGAATGATATGTCAGAGATTCTAATCGGAATGATATATCGCAAAACCCTACACTCGCATGCTGTTAAGTACATCAAGTCTCTCATGTACATGCAATATATATTCAGGATTTCTATTGACTTCACAAGGATAATACAATCTGCCACTTGGGAAAGGTTGCGTGTTTCATGAGCAGTATAGGATTGTAATAATTGTACTCCAGTGGGTATGAGGTACATGTATTCTTACGCTATCTTCTCGCCTCACGGCATGTTTGCTAAATTATTGAACACTTTGTCATCACTTTCACACTCAAGAGAATAACTCTTCATCAAATATGCAAACATGAGCCGATATCCAATGCACACGAAGTGAATGTAATGAGTGTAACAGGTAACACTGGCCATTTACTATACCATATATTTGAGCGCAGAAGTGCCATTAAAAAGTTCTAAAATAACTATTATCTTAATTTGAATTTATTAAACATCCGCAAATTTTCTAAGCTCACGCTTTATTGTTAGTTTCACCGTTACTTTGCCTGCTACCTAGAAATGAAATGCGGCTTATGTTTCATAACCCAAGGTACACACAAAAATACGACCTACTTACACAAATGTACGCGTTATAGAAAATGAAAGCGAATTTCTGCTCTTCACAGCCTCAATATAAAATTTTCTTTGAAATTATGTTGGCAAGAAAATGCATGACATATACTAACCTAAATGAAAGAGGTGTAATCTTTTGTTTATTTCATGTAAAAGTTAAACGATACTCAGGAAATGTATTTAAAAACCAAATAAGTCTATTAGTGCCAGTCGGACGATTTTATAGAACGTCTTAGTTTCTGTGAAAAAGTAGTATGTCATATTGATTAAACTTTGCTTAACCTCTAGAATATTTATCACAGCTTGCAGTGGTGGTGAAAGTGGTGGTAGCAGTAGCAGTAGCGGTAGCGGTAGCGGTAGCAGTAGCAGTAGCAGTAGCAGCAGCAGCAGCAGCAGTAGTAGTAGTAGTAGTAGTAGTAGTAGTAGTAGTAGTAGTAGTAGTAGTAGTAGTAGTAGTAGTAGTAGTAGTAGTAGTAGTAGCAGCAGCAGCAGCAGCAGCAGCAGCAGTAGCAGTAGTAGTAGTAGCAGAAGTAGTAGCAGTAGTAGTAGCAGCAGCAGCAGCAGTAGCAGTAGCAGTAGCAGTAGCAATAGTAATAGTAATAGTAGTAGCAGTAGCAGTAGCAGTAGCAGTAGCAGTAGCAGTAGCAGTAGCAATAGTAGCAGTAGCAGTAGTAGTAGTAGTAGTAGAAGTAGTAGTAGTAGCAACAGTAGTAGTAGTAGTAGTAGCAGTAGTAGTAGTAATATCAGTAGTAGTATCAGTAGCAGTAGTAGTATCAGTAGTAGTAGTAGTAGTAGTATCAGTAGTAGTAGTAGTATCAGTAGTAGTAGTATCAGTAGTAGTAGTATCAGTAGTAATAGTAGTATCAGTAGTAGTAGTAGTATCAGTAGTAGTAGTATCAGTAGTAGTAGTATCAGTAGTAGTAGTATCAGTAGTAGTAGTAGCAGTAGTAGTAATAATAGTAGTAGTAGTAGCAGTAGTAGTAATAATAGTAGTAGTAGTATCAGTAGCAGTAGCAGTAGTAGAAGTAGCAGTATCAGTAGTAGTAGTAGTAGTAGTAGTAGTAGTAGTAGTAGTAGTAGTAGTAGTAGTAGTAGCAGCAGTAGTAGTAGTAGTAGTAGTAGTAGTAGTAGTACAGTAGTAGTAGTAATGGACTTTTATTGCAGCAATTTCACAGTAAATATGTAAGTATAAATGTGACATGGGCCTTACGGCCGTACACGCTACTACCGTCCTTGTAACAATCAAAATAATAGCTATATGCATGCATATAATACACAAAAACATTGTTATACTTAAATCACCTTTCTATGAGTAATTTTATATACATATATACAAACATCAATAGAATCCTTACCCCTGAGCGGCCCTTCTGCTTAGTCGCCCCTCCTCCCCAATTCTCCTCTCGTCTCTATAGCCATTAATCTTCTTTGTCGGGTCTTAGCTAGAAATATTCACGATTTGTGTATTTCTCATGCACCAACACTCCCCGGTAGATATTCAAACTTCTGCTGGAATTCAGAAATGGCGATGGTAAATGCTCGTTTCTTAAAATCTGTTTCCCTGCATTCTACTAGAATATGCCTACAGGTATCGCTTTCTCCGCTCAAAGGGCAAATCTTTCCCCGAGAGCATTAACGGTTTTATTTCCTTTCCACGCCCCTAATCTGAGCCACGCGAGACCACTTATTTCTTCTCTATCACAGACATCCAGATAATTCCCCTTCCCATACACTTGATCTGTTTGAACCTGCAGGTTAAGCTATTCTATTTTGGGCATCGAGTCTCAGAATTTTTCCTATGTATATCTCGCAAACGTCTGTTAACTATTTTCCAGCTATTGCGCGTAATGTTCCCTCTTCATAACCAAATATACCCTATTTCAATGCTGTATAAAGTTTTCCTTATTTTTGATGCCCAACCCATATCCCATCCTTCCCTTATTTGCTTCCTCTAACAAACTGCTTGAAGAAGAGCTTGATCCCCTCGTATTATTCTTAACCAGTACTTAATTGTTCTTATTTTTAAATTTACACTTTCGTTAAAGATATCAAACTCTTTTTAAGAACCGCACCCTTTGCTGTACCCTTTCCTATTTGTAGCACCGTTTTAGTAACTGTGTTTGTATCTGATTCATTTCCTCGGTATTTTCCCATCCCAAAATTTTATCCCGTACCACGTAGTTGACCTCACCGCCCTATACACCATTTCTATTGTTCTCAGATGTGTTTCCGTATGTTTACCAAAATCTTTAATGCCTCAATTTTTTTAATTATGCACTTGCGCTTTGTGATGCCTGTGTGTGTTGTCTAGCTTCCTTCAAGTTAAAGTGAGTCCCAAGTATGTGAATTTCTTTACATTTTCTAATGCCTGACCTGCATACTCCCACCTCTCTTTCCTGCTATACACCGCACCGTTCTTGCACGCTATTGTTTTGGTCTTGTAACGTACTTCATCAAACCTATAACCTATAACCATTAATGAATGTCTGCTTTCTTCATCTGCAGAGGGGATCACATCTAAGCTCGAACACACCAACCTTTCAATTATGAACTAGTAAATCGCTATAAAGAACTATGGCTACATTTTTTGAATAATGATCATTATCTTGCACGTGTCCCTTTTCCCATTATGGCTCCACAAGTGTCTGAGACCTCAAGCATTACATTACAATCTCCATACTGCCAACTCTAAGTTAGCTTTGTAGTTCCCACCTTTTTAATCGTTTACCTCTTCTTCTTTTTTTTTTTTGAATGATTTATTTATGGACGCTCTTTAACAGCTCAGGTCATCAGCGTCCCATTCAACTCGGGGCGTGAAACGACCGACAAATTTTGCTCAGAGGCCTCTCTTTCAGTCTTGAGGTTCTTTTTCGTGCCGTAAATGTACGACAGGGACCCACGGCGTTACTTCCTTTCCGAAGGAACCCATACTTAGGATTTTTACGCCCCGCAAAAATCCATCGGTCCTGATCGGGTTCGAACCCGCGATCTTGGGTTTAGGAGGCAAGTATGGTAACCACTACACCACCAGGACCTTCTCGTTTACCTCTAGCTTGAATAACTTCGTGGATGGAGTATTCCAAATCGGGATCCTACTGTTCTTAAATATGGAACACAGTACGAGTGTTCCATATTGAGCAATAAAATAAGGTAGAAGTCAAGTTATTGTAGCACTCGTAATCACAGTCAACTAAGTGCTAGGAAGCAATTTCTCTTTACAAACACTGAATATGACCAGAAACTAGAAAGGGACTGTCCTTTGGAGCTATGTTCCTATTCCGTTAAAAATAAAGGATAATTAACTGAACTGGAGGCTGGGTTTGAGTCAGTGTAGAGCAGCAGGCAGTCAAGGTGGTGTCGGTCTCCTGCTGCTCGTGTATTGATCCGGCAGAACTCCCTCTGTGTATGCAGGGACATCACCCTGTTCTGCCTCCACAGCTACTCCTTGCAAAATATGCCCAAATAAATTCCTGGAATACGTATATAATATACCAAACAATTAAACTGTCTTGTTGAATTCGCGGACAAATCCATCAGGAGTTTTGTGATATATTCAGTCCAAAGGGAAAATTTATAAAAAGTTTATGCTCTTAAAAAACACACAACATATAATTCCAAATAAAACGTATATTTTCCATTGGCTTATTTTTGCAGGCTTGAGGTTCTTTTTCATGTCTTAAATGTACAATACGGGACCCATGCTTTACTTCCCTTCCGAAGGAAACCATACTTAGAATTTTTACACCCGAAAAAACCCATCGATCCTGGTCGGGATCGAACCCGCGGTCTTGGGTTTAGGAGAAAAGTATGGTTATTACTACATCACCTAGATAGACAGGGGTAGAGATGGTTCCATAGGCTCATACGAGTAGAAAAGAAATCGTAAATGTAGCATTCAACGATTTATCTTGTTGATATGCAGAGACAGTTCTGTCTACAGCCATTAAGGTGCTCCAGCATAAACGTCAACTTTCACGGACAAAATACCTGTAGTATTATTAAACCAGTTATCTCAGACAACAGACATTGCACAAATAGCTACCAGAAGCAAATGGCAATGGGGCGGTCACGTCGCAAGAATGCAGGACAATAGATGACCTACAAGATCTCCATGTGGGGCTCCTGTATAGGAAAAAGAACACAAGGCAGACCCAGAAGAAGATGGGCAGATCTCTTCAAGGAACATGCAGGTCCAGATTGGTCAAGAGTGGCAAGGGGAAGAGAAAAATGGAAATCTCTCGAGAAGCAACTAGTGCAGTGAGAAATGGAGTAAGCAAAGAAGAAATCAGTCAGAGTGTCTTAAACAGCATACGAACAACTAGCGTGCAATAGCTTACCACGTTAGGTAAAAGAAAGCTTTCCCTACTTGTTAGGAGGTCTTTGCTCTTAAGGGACACAATAGGCTATCTTTATCTTTTATGCCATTTCCTCACTACTTTTATGACTAACTACATTCATCCGTACTCTTGAAAAGTTCATTTTTCCGACACACATATTGATTTCAGATTGCCCAAGTTTCGCTACTGTATATGAGGTCGGATCTTGCTATTACTTTTATTCTTATATGAGTTAATACTTTTGTGTTTGAAGACAATTGTCGAAGATCTTCATCATATTTTGCCAGCAATTGATTAGCAGGACATATTTCCATGCTTTAAGAACAAAGAACAAAGGATAGGATTGCATTATATAAAATATTGAGATATTAAATAGTATATCCTACCTAATTATATATTAAAATATATTCAGACATAAAAATGTTTATTCCCCAAAGGAATGTGTAGTTTAGGTCAAAAGCCAATTTCATGTAAGCTATGTTTCTCTTCTGAAGGTACCCAAATAATTACTTCCATCTATATCTTTGTTAGTGTATTACGATATGATAAGTTAATTTATATTGTTCTTGTTTACAAATAATCACCATATTAGACAATCTACAAAGTGGCTGAAATCTCCTACGGCTTCTTTTAATGAAGAAGAATTATTATAGAAACTGATTTTATGTGCAGAAGTACTTAATTGCACTATAACTGATATTACAATATTTGAATTTCAGTCTCAGTATAATTGCCGACACCTGTCGACCAAAGACTTGATCCTGTTGGAGCATTAATAGGAGGAAGAGCAGGAATATAAACTAACAGCATAACAATCTCTACATTATTTGCCAAGTCTCGGAATACAAATTTCAATTTATTTATTTTAAAACTTCCAAGTATGCAAAGTAAATGTCAGTCAAAAGAGCTGTAAAGTTTTAATAAATCAATACTTCCTGCATAATGACTTGTTTTAACGTACCTTGCACAAAAACACAAGCAAATACTGAACATTTTTAATTTTAATCATAAATTTTTGTCTACGCCGCCAAATGGTGTTTTGTGAGAATTGTGATCACAGCAGCGGAGAAGGCATTCCATTGCCGTAATTTCATATGAATAATCCATAAACATGGTCCAACGTCGCTTTCGAGAAAAATACGGAAAGCATCTACCAACAGATAATATGTTCGCGTACGGCATGCACAATTTAAAGTTGCTGGGGCTTCTGTGCAAGAGGAAATCAACCGTGTGCCCATCTACATCTGCAGATGAGCGACAAAGCTACAAGTAAAAATGTCCCCATTGAACATCTTTGAAATAATGTTTCATTATTTCTGTGTTCATTGATGGTTACATTGTCGTGATAGCTTTATTAGTGTATATGCAATTACACTGTAAAACTCCTAAGATGTTTATGATTAAGCCTGTATAGAACGTCCGTTTAAAAAGTCGGAAGCCTTCTACTGCTTAAAATGCAAACGACATTATGGCTTCTAAATTAAAGGAAATGTTTTAACATTTCTACACATTCCCAGCATATATACGTATATATTCATCAAGTGTGATGGGGGGGGGGGTTTACTGCATTTCAAAAAGAGTTTATTTTTCTTCGAAAATAAATTATACAAAACAATTTATAACAGATAAGCATATGCTCTGGAAAGGTTTTTCCGAGTATCCAAAATGATTTCAATTTTAACTTATGCAGAATAACCCAACATCTCACAGGTCTCAAATAGATAAAATAAAGCATCTTAAGTTGTATTAGTTTGTAAAAGTGAGTACAAATAGTAATAAGACAGCCTTCAGTTACATATAGCACAAATTCCATAAATGTTCCTAGTCAATTCCTCAAGAATGACTGCATAACATTTCAAAGAAAATGTGGAGCAAATTGGCAAAGTATTCAATGCTGGTGGTTTTTCGTTTGATTTCTTCTAAAAAGAAAAAACTTAAGCAGCTATACGTAATGAGAATACATTTTAAGTACCTACACGAACTAGCTATAATTAAACCAAAACGTGAAGCAAATAATTTATACCTTCAATGGGGCGGATTTCAGCATATTTGCATGTTTTATTCCTTAGTTCCAAATCACATACATTTTTATTTAATGCATTTAGTGTTATTTGCAAAATATATGCAAATACATGTATGTATAATTTAGGGGAAAGTGCATATTTCAGCATTTACCGCATATAAATCATATTTTATTTATTCATTTATTTATTTTGCAATCTGCAGCTTAATACAAATTTAATAATATGGAACATCGGAAAAATTAAATACAAATGAATCGGGAAGGATGAAACCATTATTGTAATATTGAATTATAGCCAATGAACATTTCTGCAGCAATCAAAACATTCTAATAAAAACATCATTGACTTTCAGTTAAAAAAAAAATTACACGATGGATGACAGTTGAGTTAGAATGGATTGTATTCGTAGGGAAGGATCAGGGGAATATTTCGATTCTTCAGTCTTGATCAAGGGCTGGTCATTTGTGCCTATGTTCCCATTGGAGGCACTCTGGCAGGAAGAGATGAGATGAGGTAAAGCGCTGGGTGACTGGGAAACAGGACATGGGACATGGACATATACATTATTTCCACATAGAACACCGCAATCCCGGTGGAGCAACTCAGAAAGATCGTTTCCATACGAGACACCGGGGCATAAACCCTTCTAAAGCAAGTCACTTTCAAACTACACGGCCCGCCAGCACACCTAGGTCTGGCCATTTTGACTCTGTAGCAGAACCAATGGATTAAATGAGTGGAAAATTTGAGAATACCAGCATTTGCCTAAGTGACCCGGAGTAAACTACGACCTGCCCCAAGGGATTTGAAGCTGGGACCTCCAAGAGTGCGTTTCAAGTGTTACTGCCTTAGCCATTCCACTCGATAATGAGCTGAAATTAAAAAAGTAAACAATCAAAGAAAGAAGCGGTCACACCGAATTTTATGCATATGCATTAGGATTTTGACATCGTCACAGAGCGCTGCAACATGATTGGCGTAAGCTTTATAAAAAGTATTGCTGTGTTAAATTCGAAGTCCGCCACGTGACAACAATACATTTACCATAATCGTTAGTTACTTTCAGAAGCCTTTCATTTATATTGGTGTATACGAGTAGAAAGCATTGCATTTTGGAAAAATCCAGCAACAAGGAAATTGTTTATTTTGATTTTTTTCCCAAGAAAAAGCTGCCAGAAGTCACTAATGTAATGGAGAATAAGCAACTTTAACAGCTGAAGGGAAGGTTATACTTCAAATCTGCAAGACCTGGTGCGTTTTATTTATTAGATAGTAAATTAAATTTTAATTATATATATATATATATAGTTTTGTTTGCAACATGTTTAAGTCTAGTCAAGTCTAGTTCTTCATGAGGTTTGCATATTCTCAAAGGAGAGGATGAGAAACAAATGTCATTATGTCAGGTTATCTCGTAACAGAAAGTTCAGTGCTTAATTGTTCCTTAATATCCTATGATTTTGTAACAATCTTTTTGTCATTTAAACATATTTTTGTTTTTAGCTGAAAATTTAGGAGAACATGTAGTTGTTTAATATTAACTCTTGCAGAAATTAGTTAAACTGTGTCTTAGCATTTTATGTACAACAGAAAAACGTTGCTGCATTGAAAAACAGTTCACAGTTTCAGTGGACCTCAGTTTACATAAATTAACAAAATTTAAGAGATGGTTAATTACACATTTTAATTAAACATGTAGAATGGCTGCTCAATAAATATTGGTCGTAATTTTTGAGAACATACCTTTACTCCTCATAATTTGGATTATCATTCTTAAAGTACTTCCCTTCGGATGCAATGCACTATCCCAGCGTTTCTTTCAGTCTTCAAAGAGATCGTTTTTAACAGATCATTCAGGATCACCTCCGCAGCCGCACCACTGCTTCTGATTATGGAATCCCAAGAAGGTGTTTCTTCAATATGAGGAA
This sequence comes from Metallyticus violacea, assembly GCA_030762175.1. Classification (NCBI taxonomy): domain Eukaryota; kingdom Metazoa; phylum Arthropoda; class Insecta; order Mantodea; family Metallyticidae; genus Metallyticus; species Metallyticus violacea. The sequence goes on along the minus strand of CM060838.1, from coordinate 46,622,829 downwards.
AAGGAAAAAGCCACACTGGGCTAAATATGGAGGCAGGGTGCGATATTCAGTAACAACGTTTGAGATGTGTGGCCATGCATTATCATGGTGGATATCCAACCTGTTGAATGCAAATGGGAACTTTCAAGTGTGTTATGATCTTGCAGAGTTTCAGAACATCTCTGTAGTAGTGTAGTGTAGATACGAAACGCTGGTAAACCATTCCTGGCATATTTAAAAATAAGAATATAAATAAGAATAAAAATACTATAACTTTCCGAGCAGAAATAACCAGATATTTTTGGAGAGGGAAGGTGATAATGAAAATTTTCATGCAGAACTTTGCTGTTTGCTCTGAGGATAGAAATGAAGTAGCCAACGATGATCAAACTTTAAAAGAAACTTCAAATGTGGCTGTAATATCATCCTCGAGGCATGTCAGCAGTCTTGAAACCCACTGTGTACAAACACGTCTCCTGTGCAACTATTCAGGTGCCAACGTGTGCATGGTACCCAGTGAAATTTTCATAATTTCTTAAAATATTCTTAATATTATTCAATGGTTCCCTGTCACAATGGCAGCATCGACGTTAATGTTTTCTTCCGTTAGAGTACAAATGGAGTTTCGCTTTCACCTTCCTATGAAATTGGTTGCCTCCCCACTTTAAACATTTTAAACCATCTTCGATCTGCTACTGGGAAAAACGAATTTTCCAGGCCTCGTGTAACATTGTACGGACCTCGGCTAAGATTTGGTGAGACGAAAGCAGAATTTCAGAGCAGCATATTTTTTGTCGTCTGTAGTCTCCATTTTTCTATAGGCGGAAATGAACATGTCTCAACTTGCACACCTTTCATAGCGGAAAGAAGAATTAATAACAAATTAGTACTACGTGTACATTGAACATTAAGTTAAATTGTAAATTTGTATTCTAATGCGAAAAAGTACGTTTGAAAATAATGTAATATCATTCTTTATTGAACAGTTCTTGTAATTCATCAGTTTTAATAATAATAATAATAATAATAATAATAATATAAATAAATTCCTGGAAATAAAAAATATAAATTTTAATCGCGTATTTTGTTATTTTAGTGTATATATCTTGATTTTAAGTGCAAATGTGCAAGCATATCTTGCTGTTTTCAGTGCATGTCTCTTACAAATGAACTATGAAACACCATATATAGAAAAATTCAAGCTCGTGAATGTTGCTACAATTAATACAAAACCCTGTGCTGTAAAATCCAAAAATATTCAATGCTATGATACAGACTCTACTGTAAATTAGATGATTGATAATTTGAACGTTTTAAAGCTCACATAAACCGTGTTGTTTCTCAACTCTCTGACATCCTTGTGCTGAAGTAAGTAGATATTCACTCAAAGTTTCTGATCAGCTCTTTGAGGCAGTAAAGAAGCCAAAGTGCTAGCCGTTGTCGATTTGTTTGAAGAAAGCAGACACATTTATATTACCGTATTAAATCGAGGCATGGGAATATTGCAGCATCTGCCACAGTGAAATAAAAATTCAGATCATCCTAGAAGACGAAAAGACATTGCAACTGTGATAAACCTTAAAAATTGGGTGAGAATAAGGTTCTATTATATGAACTTAAACTATGTGATAGAATTTGTAAACACAATTTTAGTGTTATGTGAGTTAATGCAACATTGCAGCTTATTTTATCATTTTAAATGGCAAAAAATTTTGTTCTTTTATGTAAATAATCCTAATGACTACAAACATCTGTAAATATGTTCAAGATGAAGATCAAACAATAGCTGCTACTGAAAATCTTCCTTCCATCTTTACAAAAGGTGGGCTGAAACGTTTCTCTAAGTCTATTTTCCGATTTGAATGAATACGAACTTTACATGAGGAGTGTTCTAAAAATGTTCGGCCTGATTCAAGGATGTCGTGAAAACGGCAAATTACTACAAATCTTATTAAATATCATCCTTTTGATGATGCGCTGAAAAGTTTCACACTTGTATGTGTAGCCACTTGTTTGTGAAGATCGTGTAAACTAACTAGTGTTAAAATTTTCTATAAAATAGATAAAAATGAAATACGAGCTGTGAAAAATCACTTCAATTTGAAGTTAACCCCAACAGAATTATAACGGTCCTATTAAAGAGTTCCCTCCTTCGTTTTCGATGGTTAAAAAGTGAGTTGCTGAATTAGCGTCGTCATTCAAGACGATGAGGGCTCAGGGCGTCCCAAAACTGCCAAGATCGTCGAAATTGTGACAAAAACTCATAATGCCGTACTCAATGATCACCTATTGAAGGTACGCGAGTTAGCTGACATCGCAAAGACTCATGTCATGTCATGTCATGTCATGTCATGTCATGTCTACTACAGTTTACAGTTTTGGGTATGACAAAGGTTTACGCTCGATGGGTGCCGTGTTTGTTAACATCACCCAATAATGCATTCGAATAAATATTTCGCAAAAGTGTTTAAACTTATTTAAACCGAATTTTAGTGATTTTCTCCGACGTTTCATAACTGTAGATGAAACATGAATAAATCACTATACGCCATAGACGAAGGAACAATCCAAACAGTGGGTGGCAACAGGTGAAAGTACAACAAAGAAATCAAAAACGGTTCCATATGCAGGAAAAGTCATGGCTAAGGTTTTCTGGGATGTTCGGGGTATGGTGCTCGTAGACTACCTCCAGAAAGGTGGAACCGTCAAAGGGAGCACACTTCACTACTGGGCCAACTGAAGGATGCTATTCAGGCCAAATGTCCATACATTGTAGAAAAAGAAAGTTCTCTTTCATTACGATAATGTGCCTTCACACGCGCTTGCAGTTGCAAAAATGCATGACCTTCACTTCCAAGTGCTTCCACATCTACCATATTCTCAGAGATTACTATTTGTTCCCGAACCTGAAGAAATGACTGGGCGGACCGAGATACATCAAATGATGGGATTGAAGCTGATACAGATCTCATTTTTCACAGTTGGATTAATATTACTTTACTTAAGGTATAAAAAGTTCGAAAATCGTTGAACCAAATGAATTGATTTACAAAGGCTATGTTGAAAAAAAAAAGTAAATCTTGTGTTTTCTTGGTCAGGCCGAGAACTATATAACTCTCCTTGTATAACAATGGTATGTGAGATAAATTTATCATCATCTCCTGCTTTTTCGTGATAAAATATTGATGAAATAATGCTCATGCTAAATAATCTGGTTGCAAGAGCAATTAAGCTCCCTCTGTGTTTGTCTCGGTTAAAGGCTGTTGGAGGGGAGCATACAATTTTAGCTCTTCCAAACATATTTAATCAAGTCAATACGGATGAGAATGAAAACTATATCACTAAAATGTGTGGCATAATAATAGCAATAATAATAATAATCATTTATAATAATGTTTTGTAAAAATGATTACTTCAAAATATTGTCCAAACTTATTTAAAAACAAAACATAACTATTTAATTTGTTAGTGATTATTGAATATAATGAATTTTAAACAGTTTCAACATAAAAGTGGCATAGTTAATAGATAATTAGTAAATTTAAAATAAATAAAATATTCAGCATATGGTATCTACAAGTATTTGTTTAATCTTCAAAATTCTACGAGGTAGATGTAGAAGGCACTAACTTCCGCTAAGTTTTCTTGTCAAAATATGGTCTTTCCAATGCTGCCAATCAGAAACTTATATCTTCCATGGTTTCTTCAAACCGCGATAAGTAAAAAGGTATCCTAGTATTATTTAATTATATTAGAACGGTGTGCAAGAATATTAAAAAAATTAATAGATAAAGTAATGCATATTTCTTTAATGATCACTTAAGAACTAGTATTGCCTCTTAAGATGAGTACCCACACGAATGTAAGGAGGTAGCATGGCCAGCCCCGGTCTCCTGTAACTCTCCGGTGTTCGTTTGGATAGTAGGCTGAATAATTTAAGAAAATATTTTGTGTTCAGTATTGTATTCAGTGTAGAATAAAATATTGCAACTTTGTGATATGTAATTGACTTGTTACCGAAAAACATATTGTTCATATGGCGCCAATAGGAAACCTTAAACATTAAAGTTTGAACACTTTAAAATTCAAACAGTCGTTCGTAATAAACATTTTCTAAAGCGTCAGTATTTCAAAGCAAATCAATAACTTGAACACACAGATTTTGTTACGAAATACTTAAAAGCAAATGTTTGGAAAGAACAGACAGAGATTTGTCTATGAGCTCATGCCTCAGAACTGGGCAATGTTCCAGACATATAATAACGAGCGGCAATGTCCATCATTTTGCAATAAACTTACAGTAGAGGCGTGGGGAGTATTTCCCAGAAACTGAAACCCTTATATCACCCAATGGTATATCATAATCACTTTATTACACTGGACAACCTGGAATTAGCGTTGTATATTCGAAAACAAGCTGCATTTAAGGAGAGTACAGTTGAGAATGCTGCCTGTAAAAATCTATAATGCGAAATTTATTATCTCTAGTTTTAAATTTACTTATCGCAAAAATAGCCTAATAATTGCCTACCATCGCTCCGACCAACGGAAGGCTAATCGAGAATAAAAAACGTATAATTTTCCTTGAATACTCTCTGCTGTTTCGAAGCTTTACTAACAATTTATAAACATCTAATTTTGAAAATAAGGTAGTTTAATGCATCAATATATCTAATATTGCTTACATAATAACTATTAATAATAATTTGTAATATATACAATAAAATTTTAAGGAATTAACACTCAGTACCGAACTCATATTTTTCTCCAGAAACTAGTAATTTTTTTTTTAAAAATTGAGAAAATTTTACTGGATACAGGAATATTAATTTTTAATATTCCACAAAACAATTCAATTATTTTTAATTCGTATCCTATTTATTGTATCCAAATATCTTAAATGGTGTTAAGTATTGCTATGTTTTTTATTACATTGTAAAGGAAAAAAGAAAAACTACTTCAAACAGATGTATTGCTAAACCACTCCTAGCATGAACATATAAGCTTTCTTATTGTCATCAAAAGCTACTACCATTACGACTGTTTTCATAAAAATACCCCTTAATCGACATTCTGGCAAGAAAAATTATACCAACTGTATCTCGAAAAAATTTAATTCTAAATTTTACGTTTCATTTTAAAGTATTTTACGAAGCATATCTTCAATCATGCCAGCATCTTCAATTTCCCAAAAATCTACAAATATTATGTCTGTATTTAATAATTCTATTATGTTTTCCTCATCTAGTTTCCCCCCTAAAATATCTTCAAATATTATCGTCTGTATTTAATAATTGTATTATTTTTGCCTCATCTAGTTTTTTCCCCCACCTCAAAACACCAATATTTTTTATGTTTGCATAGAGATATATTTCTTTCTGGCTCAACAGGTTTTACTTAAAACGTTAATATTATAATGGGCACGGCAGTAATAGGTCCTCTGTTCCTAATAACATGGGAAATATGATGCAATGACCAAACACTGAGATTTGCGAGCAGCAATTTTTAATGAAACGTTATAATATATCCAGTGGAAACGGTGGCTTGGAAATTTTTTCAAGAATCCAACCAGTAAAAGTTAGGGCTATGGTACCTAAAGTGTGAAAATAATCGAATTTTTAAATATTTATTTTCCTCTTTAAGTAAAACTGTAAATTCTCTTTTAACTCTGAGATAAGACAAACCCACATAATCGCGAAACATTGAAACAAAATATCCAAGTACCCGCCATTACTCAATGTGAACCACAGCCAGTGATGGTAGTTTCAAAGGAGGCGCTAAAACTGCAAGAACAACGATGGTGGTCAGTTTTAGCACTCCATTCATTAAGTTGGTAAATACATCCATCCTTTTAAAATATTTAGAGAAATCGTTGTATGGTTGCATTGGCTTCGATAATCGCAGATGGCAGCTAGTGCCTCTTTCGCCTTTATGCAAAACACTGCAAGTTTGTTCATTGCATCGCTCTGTACAGCCTTGAAACAAATACTTCATTTTATTATTGCATTGCATCAAAAAAGTATAAGTGAAGGGATTTCCATTAAAGTAACGTCTGAGACTAGAATTCGAAGTTGCATATTTAATTTCCAATGCCAGCCAACCTATTAGAACTTTCTTTCTGGTTTTCCTTGGTTGTACAATAAAATCTTCAATTTGAAAAATAGCTTTCCAAGAACTCCCAAATTGTCTTTTAGCGTTATAAATTAAAAAAGGAGGAGTTGGAGGGAAAAGGGAAAGAGAGAAAGAAAGAAACGAAAAGAGAGAGAGGAAAAAAGAAGAGCAGAAAGGAAGAAACAAAAAAGACGTAGATAGTAGAGGAAGCTAAGATCATTTGTCCTGATACAATTCCAGATATTACGTGGTCAGTAATCAAAAGATATCGCGATACGACTGCAAGTTTCAGGTTGTCACCATGGACCATGTCAACCGCAAGTTCGAGAGTGAAAGAGCGGCGACCTGCAACACGTACGTACTTTGCAGTTTGCAGCTATCGCAGGTGATAATCTATAACATGAAACACATATGACAGATTACCTTATTGCTAGTTATTCTAAAAGCGAAATATTGTTATGTTTCATAACTGTGAGATGAAGCCCTAAATAACGTGACAACGAGTTATTCTGTCGAATAAGAAAAAATGTGACAAGATATTCTATTGACGTTTTATTTCTGATAATAATTAAAGTTTACACCTGCATACAAACGCACTAAGTATACATCTAAAGTATTATTTTTGTGAATATTTATATCCGTTTAAATTTGAGGTAGTAGCATATTTCGCCTTAAACAATTATATATAAAAGTATAAACAGGTTTACTCTTTTCGTAAAGAAAATATGCAGCTTATTGCATTTATAGCAGGTAAATGCTATGTCATTGCTTTATTAGCTACAGATAAATAATTTGTAATTGTTGCACTCACATTTAATATTGTTAAGAACAGCTTTTTATATTTATTTTATGCTAATAATTTGTCGATGAAGTGTACCTTCAATGATTATTATTAACAATTGTTTAATTGTTTAACAATAATTTAAATTAAATCCCATTGAAACTATTTGGAATGTATCGTATTTCAAACTCTTTAATTTTATTATTAATTAATTGATAACAATGTTAAACTGCTGTGCCCATTGTAACCACAGACACACTAAGAAATCTTATGAACCAACCTTTGATAATCACTAGTGATGTGAATTATATTCAATTAAAATCCTGAAATACGCCTTACATTTGCGCTAAAAGCTTGATGGCCTGAAAACTTATTCATGGTGCCAAATTCCAGAGAAAAATAAGTAATATTACAAGAGGAAATGGTCAAAATATTATGTTTAACCATAAACACTGAGATTTCTTAATTATTCCCAGTAATTGAGTAAGAAGCTTCGTGACACAATAATATTTTCCAAGTTTTCGCGGTCCAACTTATTTATCTGTACGTAAAAATAAATTCGTACATAGAGAATGTCCTTTCCACGTTCACATGAAGTCAGGGGACAAATTTTGTAATTTGGAAATTAGCTAGGATTAACGCCTACGTCAATATAGTACCCTTGAAGCACTTTGCTAATTTCCGACCATATCGTTTGTAAGAATGTTTGCAATTTATGTTATAAAACTTCTAAATAGTTACCTAGAAAATTCTGTTTTTCTTTTGTGGGCAGTTTTTGTCTTCTGTGCCTATATTCAACCCTTAAAATGTTTATGAAATCTAATCTAAAAAGTATGTAATATCATAAAAATGCTTGTTAAAAGTATATCGTAACAAAGTTGGACTTTTCAATTAACTTTTAAGAGTTTAAATAATAAAACTAATAATAACCCAATCAAATTCAAACTGCAACATTTTCATTGTTGTTTAAGCAGATAATACAGTATGATCCGCTTGGTTATGAATAATATTAAATGCTATTATAAAAGCTAATATGATATTTATTTCTTGTTGGTAATATTTTGCTTAAAAGATGGGAGTTTCCGTACATGGGAAAAAATGAAAATCAACAATGCATAATGACAAATGAAAATCGTATATGTTTGAAATGGCTACTACAAATCAACAGCGACTCCAATGCGTTTTTGGTATGCTGAATTTGAGAGTACTAAACAAGTTCAAAGAGAATTTCGACTTTAAGTATAGTGTCAGTAATGATCCAAATACGATTCCATAATGTTGTGGCAATGTAGTAACAGGTTCTGTATTAAAAAAAAAATATGTAGGAGATAGCAGGCGAAACCCACTACAGAAGCAACTATCTCTGAGTCACAACAATGAGTCATACGAAAAGTTTAATGAATTTACCATGTACGTTCTGTCTGGGCATTGTTCGGAAGTACCGGAAACTACCCACGTCACTTACAATGTCTAAAGCCTTACGCAGTGAGAATGATAAAGCTAGTTCCAATCTTGCATCCACGATGACATGGGCTGAACTTCATCCCCGGTATGAGTTGTGCAGAGTGCGCAATGGAGGTCATGTAGCGTTCTGAGAAACCTTCCATCCAAGTTTCAAAATATAAAGCTCAGTAGTAAATGTTTTACAAGGTTTTGATTTTATCCATACTGAAACTGATCACCCCATATTTTATCATTTTTAACTAAGGAATTTTTGCTGGATTTTTAATGTGTGTTTATACATCTGTCTCAAATTCTGCACCAGTAACGGACAACACAAAGGTTACTGGCATATACTTTTGCCTTTTTCCCTTCAATATGCATTACTGCCAATCGTACCATAGGTAGGTAAAGATGGCCTTGCTGCATATTGCACTATTTATCTATTTCCCGAAAGCCAAAAAATAAATAAATAAATAAAGCATGTTCGCAACAAGAAAAAGTACTAATTTGCATCAAATATGCCATTAGCGATTAAATGTACATGGACGTCGAATATATGCATACATATCCACGTATAAATAAACGTCAGTCATTTTAATTAAATATAAAACGTGTAATTGTTAGTGTTTTATTAAGATATACAGCTCTAATGCAAACAGACGTTTGCATACGTTTCTCATCACTAATAATCACCGACTTGAAAAAGAAGAAAGTATCTCTGCAGTGGTAGATCTGCTTTAATGTTTATCGTTTGCTTTCACGGCTCCTGAAACGAGGAGCTAAGCAGCTTTACTCAGAATTTCCGCCTTTCATTTGAAAACAATTCTCTTGTCACTTGCCGCGCTACATTCTTTATACTCTGCCTCTCTCTCGTAGAAGAGAAGAGCGCTATTTGGTGAGCAGCAATTTTTCGCTATATTCAAAAGAGTGGATAGGCCCGCCTTAAGCAAACTAGGTGCGAGTCAAGTGTCTGCATTGGACTTACCTAACGTGATGAAGTGGGACATCAACTGCTGTTTTGTTAGCGTTTCTCGTGATGTGGTAAATTACGGACAGTGGTGTAGCGTATAGCGTCACGAACAACTCCAGCCTGAACCAATATATATTCCTTTGCGATAACATCGACGTGCAGCAGTGTACCATCCCAGCGCTAAATTGGGAACCCTATCAGCTTCGAGTACCTCACGCCATGCCGCTTACGTTTCAGTGCGGGAGAAAATCGTACTTCATTTGTTTTTCGTGGTAAACATCAACTAAAATCAGAGTTACAAATGATAAATCATAAATGCATTCTATGCATAACAATTGCAACTGCTCTTATCCCCATATCTTTTTTGGATGTGTGGATATTACAATGATATTTTCAGAAATTAGATTTAATATTTCATTATTTATGTTCAGACTAACCTAGCAAAACTTAAAACGTTACGAACTTAAACGCATAATACCCACGATTGTTGGCTTTTACTAACACAAGCGATATTATATCATGAAGCAAAAGCGAGTGTGGTGTGTATTACTTAAATTTGTTTATTAAGAGCATATTTTTAACTAAAATGTACAGGAAAAAGGTATAAACGCTTCTATTATAAATATTGCATCAAAGTTCCAATTGAAACCATTTTAACACAAATAAAAATACATAATGCATGGCCTATGTGACAAATTTTGGTAGGTTCTAGAACCTAGCGACTTGCACAAGTGAGGGGACTCAAGCAGCAACGCTAAAGACTCTCATTCGGGGGGTTTCCGGTTTGAAATCTGTGGAGTCTACCATTCTGAACTTGGATTTTTTTATTTACACGAATTTTCCTCTGTCCCATTTCATTTCGCTTCATTTTGTTGTTCTGTTGCACAGACGAAAATACCAGAAGATGTGGGCTATTGCTGTGTGTAATAGCTTGCACTTTTGAAAGATTTTCATCCCTTTTTAAGATTTCGCATATGTCCGTGTCTCATTGTTCCTCGATTCTGGCCGTCCGGTGTCTCCCTCAATTCATCTCTTCCTCCCGAAGGTGTCGCCATTGTAGGCACAAACGGGCAGTCCATGAGCACGGCTGAAGTATCAAAAGTTATTCTCTGTCCCTACCAATCCAGTCTGGCTCAAAGTTATGAAAAAGCATGAGTTGATGTTGGTATGCATATCGTAAAAAAAGGTTTTATGGTAACAACTACATTTTTCTAAAAAGTTTCTTTTTAACTTTTACCAAAAATAGTAAGGAATGAAATTCTTCAATAACAAACCTATCAAAAGATTTGTGATTATTTCATTTTATGGTATCGGCATATGATATGTATAAAATTATAAAAAAATAAAGATACTGTTATAAAATGAGCGATTAACAAATTCAGCATGTCCCAATATACAGTGCGATCGGTGATGCTTTCCTCCGCGGGGCGCGGTTTTTCCTATCAGTGAGCCCCCACACTTGCCGCGCTGTCGAGGAGTTTGCTTGCTTGCTTGCTTGCTTGCTTGCTTGCTTGCTTGCTTGTTAATCCTGTCATAGTACTAGCCCAACTTTTCCCTGTTGACTATCACAGTCGTATCGCAGCTTTTCCCGGGTTTGTGTTGTATTGTTTGTATCTTAATTCGACTGTATACATAATGTGTACCTCATGTGTTTACAACGGCGCAGTGTGTCTTTATGTACGATTCATATGTGTCAACTCAATGGTAAAGAATTGTATGATCAATTTTTTGAGCATACAGTTGAGTCCGTTACTTTTATCAATACCATACTAACCCCTTTTTTCAGAAAATTAACCGACAGGGAGCGTGATCATGCATTTTTTCAACAGGACTCTGGGAATATTTTTACATGAGAGCAATTTACAACGAGTTTCCACAAGACAAGAGTTATTAGTAAGGATTTATGGCCCCCTTGGTCTCCCAATTTAACAGTCTTTGATTATCATTTCTGGGATAAATTAAAATGTCGTGTACAAGACGTTCCCGCACACCATACAAGAACTCAAAATTAATATTTGTCAGGAAATTTCCGGATTTCTCCAAATTAACTACAATGAGTGAAGAATAATTTCCTATATTGCTGCCAAAATGTATGGAGAATGAAGGCGGGCAGCTTGAACATCTAATTTGATAATTTGGTAAGTAAAAGCCTCTTAAAATTTTTTCACCCTTCCGCTAATCATCAGGACCGCGCTCGCCGGCTAACCAGCTAACGAACGGCGCGATGTCCATAGGCAAAACACTTCGCTAAATAAAGTATTACAATCTGATACACAAAACGTATGATATGAATCTGACTCTTCAGCTTTCGTAGTCAATTTTTTATTGTTTTGAAGTCTTGTTTTACAACCAATTAGTTGTATATCCCTATACCAACCGTTTTTATTCTGTATAATTAATGATTATGTACATTTTGTTTATAGAGTTTGACATATAATATCAAATATATAGCAATAACCCGCGGACTTATGAGATAGGTGTACTTAGTGGAATGATTAAATTTATTTTAATAGGGATTGCATAACTTTCCACCTTTTACGAAGACCTCCTGTCAAATTTGTAGCATGCTAGGTATTTATGCAATACCTAGCATATTATGAGGTGAAAGTAGTAACACAATTACGATAATTAGGCCTTTTAATTATTACTGATCTTTAGCTACAAACATCCTAGCATACGTCATACATTCTGCTTACAGGTTTTAAGAATCCGAGAAAAGGATTGCTGTGCGTTTACTAAAAGACACAAGGATTTAGTAACATTAACTCGATTTATTGAACAATTACTAATCAAAACTTGGATTCAAATATCGTATATTGTGGCAGATTGACAGTATAAACTTCTGTGTATTGTACATCAAATAATTAAATATTACATGAAGTAAATTACAATATTAAAAAAAAGGATTAAACATGTATATTGCGAAACTCCTGCACATTAAAAAACAAAGAAAACTACCCAATTGGTTTCCAAAATATACATCCGCCAATCATTAGACAAGATTTCATAAAACAATTAAATAAATAATATGCAAGTCTAGATCTCTTGAATTATTCTGTAGTAGTAATCCTTTGTCAGTCCTGTACTCTGACAACATATTATTGCATTTCTCCAAAATAAGGCAAACTTTTCATACGCAATTACCTTTCAAATCAAGCGAAATGAAGCTACAAAATAAAGCAAACCTGGATCACCACAGGAAGCAAGATGCTCCACTTTCTATTTGTAAAAGACAAGCACTTCTTACCTATGACCTGCTACTGCGCAAGCTCAGAAAACAGTAACAAAGTGCTTGTTAAAGTTCTTGGAGCAATTAGACAAGGCACAAAGTAGCAATAAAATTAAGTATCTGATGCCATCATCACGCTCACGTGACAATAGCTAGAAAATGAAGGGGCAAATATCTATTGACGGAAATTTTTGGAGTGCCAGAAGCGTAAATAATAATCAACGCATAAAGTTAAACTTTTTTATATTTAGAAAGTTTTGCTTACTGTAAATTGTATATCTAATATACATTAAATTCAAATCTAGAAAATTCTCCAATACATTCGACGTACCTCATTTAGGGCGTAAAAAGATATTGCTGATATATTTCCACTTTGATTAATTTTTATTTCTCTTCAAGCGCTACTGTTAAATTAAGAAATTATAAGTTTTACAGAACATATCCCAATTATTAAACTCTTACCTACCACTTTTTCACAATCAATGAAACATAAAACCGTTATATATGATGAAGGCGGTATATGATGAAGTAGCTTATACATAAGACGCGAAAGTAAAAAAGTAAAAAAGTACTTGACGCCAGTATGATTCCGACTGTGCTGTTATTGTTTGATATCATTGAATGGGCAGGCCATGGATACCGTATCTCAAATTGCTTGTTTAATCTGTGAAAAAAGTGTGGTACTTTATTGACATTCTCTATTTGCATAGTGTAGAGGGGGGGGGGACCTGATAAGCTTTGCCAAATTTAAACAGTCATTGATTTTCTTACGTTACAAAGTGAAGTGTGGATGTGTATATTCCGAAAGTCGTATAGTTGTACGGAAATTTTGAGAGTATTTTCACAGGAGACTTGAGAACTTTCCACGTAACAAAAATACTACATCTGTAGATTCCTGGACTGCCGACATACAAAGACAGGAAAGAAGCGTGCGCTTCGGTGCCCAGTAACGTTCTACCATCAAATTGCGATGTCCTTAGCCGGTAATTATAAATACGGTACCCATACTTCAAAAGCTATACCACTTTATAATAATAGGATTTCTTGGTATCTTTCAAAAGCAGTTTCCTTACTAGATATCTTGGATCCTGGTTTCCCTTTGCAAGAACCTTCCGGGAATTTCAGGATAATTAAGTTCCATGACGTGCTTGCCTCAGTTAAGTAATTGTTACACCTGAATCACCGCCGCTTTGCACCAGGGGATTTGATAACTGCATTACTGTAATATAATGTGGTTCCGACGTCTATAGAACAGAAAACCGCACTAAGCTAGGTGTACAGATTACTCAATTGCATGACACAAAATTCTAGCAGTCTAATAATTTTCACACAGAGATCTAATACTCGCTTTAATGCAACTTTAAAAGATTACTATTGGAGAAGTCTAGGCATTGCTGCAGTCTTAGGCAGTTTTGCATTTTAGCATTTGATCGCAGAAGGATAACTTGCTCATCCAATTAAGCCATTAGTAGTAGTATTTTAGCAACTACGGTGCATACAATATATTCACGCATGTTTATTATTCACACTAGAACCCTTGCCATAACAGGTCCCTGCTTCCAGTCTTATTAAAATGTATTGTAATTTTATACACGAGAACAAATTAAACTAATTATTTATTATTTTTATTATTTATTTTATTTATTATTTATACATTTGTGTAATTATTTAAGTAACCTTCGACTAATATTTCTATAAACCCGCTATATTTAAGAGAAAATATTAAAATAATTTATTAAAACAAAGGGGGACACCGTAGCATTAAGTAGTTAATAAATATTTTTCTTATTACGAAATGATTAACCTGCAGAATATTAAATAATAATTAGTCTATATATTATTTATTTAAATACCCATAACAATTTTTTTCAATTATTAACATCTTTAAATAAAATTTATAAAATCACCAGAAATCTGAAGAGAGCAATAAAGATTTCAATAATTCAAAATGAACCGTGTACTAATAGGAATGAAAATGTGACGGGGTTTACTTCACGGAATACAGATTTAGAAATATGCTCTGGGATTTGAAAAATTAAATTGTCTGAATTTCACCAAAACATATGAGAAGAAAACTAATAAACAATATGAAAGTTTTATTTTGAAATTATGATTTGTGGAAAAATAGAGAATACAACCTATCATACATTTGATAAAGTGGAGAGAAATAAGTTATTTTTAACTATTAACTATTTCTAAAGTCATGTAATAAATGCTGCTTTAATAGTATAAATCCATCACCATGCTAACTTGGCTAACTTGGCGGATTCAATTTGTGAGATCCGCGGTTCGATTCTCTCTTAAGTCAATACACTTTTAAACATTTCAATAATGTTTCTAGGCGTTTCGAGAAGTCTGTCTTCCATCTAGCCTTTAACAGGTATCTTGTTAAAAAGGATACAGAAAAAGTTAAAAGAAATGAACGTTCATTACGTCTAACTTGGCCTACCCGTGAAATTCCTACAAAATACGACCAAAGTGGTTGGAGAGCTATGAAAGTACACCAGAGTTTAGCTTTATTCTAGAACACCGTATATTGATGTACGTTTTATACATTAATTTCACCTTTTGTTACGAACTGACCTTGCCTTTTAAATATCTGAACTGTTTGGAATATTAGATTAATAAAAGAATTTCTATAACACATAATACATGTTATAGGAAATGTACATGATAACACTCGCATATACATTTGACATGGGGTGTAACATGGGAAAAAATTAAGAGACAACAACAAAGGTGTTCGACAAGTTTGTAGTTTGTTAAGCACGTTATTTAATCTGTATTTACACGATATATTGGGTAAGTGGTATAACAACACAAGTAGCCAGAGAAATTCGTATGAAGGGAAACGTATTCACCGATGATCAAGTTTTCATTGCAGTATCTGAAGATAATTACAATACAGTATTAAATATACACAGTGAATAAAGTAGCAAAAGCATATAATTGCAAAACCTGAGTATTGGCTTTCAGAGAAAAGAACCCTGTAAAGATCAAATGCAATAAATGTTATGCTCAAGTTATAAGTGTTATATTTTAATTATTTAGGAAACAATGTATTCCATGATTATGATAAAAGTCTTAGAATAAAACGTTATAGAAATCAACTTACGTGTGGCACAATAACAAGAAAACTGAGGAATAAAACGAGAAAAGAAACACAGCTAAAAGTTTATAAGTCTATGCCAGTTCCTATCTTGTCGTATGATAGTAACAATTGGATCCTGAGATAGAGCGAAAATAGTTCTATTTAATCACAGAAATGAAAAGTTTATGAGTAATTGAAGTTAAAGAAAGCACATCGACGAGGAATGAAACGATACTGGAGACGTTAGGGATAACATCAATAACACATCAAGTTCATAATTATAAGAAACAATGGCATGACATCCACAGAGGATGGAAGGCGCCAGATTTCCAAAACAGGCTTTGATATTAGACCATCAGGGAGAAGAAAATTTTGCAGACCTGGGAATACCGAGAAGTAATGGAACACGTTGCTAAACCATGAAAAAGACGATTATGATGACATGCTTTGGAAAATTTGGGATATTTAATGCTTTTTGTAAATATTATCTAAAGCAGTTCTGGCAGTCCTTTACATTTTTCATAGTAGTGAGATAAAAAATGCTTCCCTAACAATTGCATAAACACAAATAAAGCTGTTATAACAACGTAATTACCGACAGACACAGCACCTGTGAAAGTGTTATGTATTTTAAACAGGTTTAATGTGTTCTTAGCGCAACGTTGATAGCATTGTCACACACGCTCAACGTCTACTGCAGATATAGACAGGTAGATCTATGTATCTGTGGTGTCTCCTTGTATTCCGCTCGAAAGCGACGTTGACCTGTGATTATAGACCTAGTCTCATGGAATTTCAACAGATACAATGCTGCTGTGGCCACCATTTTTGGCGGTAAACAAAAACTATGTTCATGGAAATCAATATAAATACAAATTGTTTGTGTTCCTATACAAGATGGATTAAGAACAATTCAATATTTAGAAATTATTTTTTTTTCAAAACTTCTCATATAGTTTTTACTAGCGCTGTACGATGCACAGGTTTTGAAACAGTTTTAAATTTTAGTTTCCTATATTGCTTTCATGGGTTCGTCTTCTATAATTAAAAAAATTAACTTTGACAAAATGTTGCATTCTCCGTTTTGTCCCGGACAAATATTCGATGCTATTAGTCTCTCATGTTTCTGAGAAAATACATTTTAAAAGTTTCCATAATATTTTGAAGATTTAGTGTGCCTTTTGTTTTGTCTATTTTATTGACCTGTTTTGTGATTTATAATCTACCATATTTATTTTATTTTATTGCAACATTTGTATACAGAACATTCATTTTAAAATATTTCAGTTTCATCAACTACCTATTTAACTTAAATTCAATTTTTAAAAAAACGTTTATACAGATACTGAGGTGGAGGTTTAAAGCTGATGATTACAGCTCTAGTCATCATCACTTTAAAATTTCAAATGGTACCTCCACTTTTTATACTTAATTTTATAATCACTTCTTTTGTTTTTATCGTTGCTTGGCAACCTGTTGTTCTTGTTTGAATTTGCATGGAATGAAACTATAACAAATGGGAATTTAATGTAATAATTGCATTTTGGTAATAAATCGTTTCAACATGCACGAAAAAATCCAATATAAATAGATTAGCCAGCAGCTTCTAAATAGGCTGTAATACTGTAATATTAATCATGAATAACTTTACCCAAAAGTAATTGTGTTTTCATTCTGTAACTACTGACTTGTTTTTCTAACCCAGTTCATAATCAAACAAAAATATAATAATGGCCCGAAGTTTAAAATGTTGAGTAATTTTAAGTTTAGCCCCCTTAAGCCAGGCACCACACTTTGAAACTTAAAACATCATTACTAGCTTTTAATGTATAAATTTGAAAGAGAATTGAGTAGTAATACTACATTTTGTTTTCTAGCGTACTTTGGTAGACTAGACTGGTGTTTGAATTTGAAGAGAATAACCAATGTATGAAAATCAATCGTTTTTATAAAATTACAGGTATTTATTTTTACAGTAATAGTATGATTCGATACTTCTGACTAATCCCCTTGCAATCTGTTCTTTCGTGTAGGATATATAGTATTTTGAAACAATTTATTACGAAAATTCAACTAGCATATTAAGTTTTCAGAAAATTTTATAGTATTATTTTTTACAAATTCAAACAACAATGACAACACGGTTAGCAGGAAACGATAAAAAAAACCATAACAGTTGCATCCTCTTTAAAATTTAAGCATAAAAATGCACGAATATTATTTAAATTTTTCAAACTGAGGTTGGCGGAGAGTGAATAGGTAAAATATAAAGTTTAAAGCGAATTGAATAGTTATCACTGTTTTTTCTTCTAATATTTCGGTAACCTTGAACTATTGTTATCGTTATTTTTTGAATTTGGACAGAATATAATACTATCAGTTAGTTGTACCAGAAACAAAATTTAAACTGTTTATTTTCGTTCTGATTGCATTAGTCTTCTCGCAATATTTGTAGGTGTAGGTTTATAGTGATGAATGAAAAGAACTAGTGATGGAAAAAATGAGCTGGGAGTCCTTGGTTCATCTGGAATCACCTTCCCAGTGAGGAAAAACTCCGGAAAAAAAGCACCATACCCAAACAGCTTGATCTTATCGGAAATCGAACCCAGGACTTCCGGATTAGCAGCCGAATACGCTACTACTAAACCACGGAGGCAATGGAAAAACAATTTATTTTGAGTAAAAGGATAATTCTTAATTTTACCGTAATCCAGCCTATTTTTCAATTCCTGACTAATCCTCTTAGAACCTGTTCTTTTTCTTGTAGGGTGTACATATTTTGAAACAATTTATTACTAAATATATACTAAATGCTTAGTAATTTATAGTATTATTTTTTACAAATTCAAACAAGAATAACAATAGTCCATGTTGATAGGAAATTGTCCTATATATAATAACACTTGCATTCACTTAAAATTTAGGTTATCAAAAGGTAGGGGTGCTACTTAAATTTTCGAAATGAGAGTAACGGAGGATGAGAGACGAAACTTGAAATGTAATTTTAAATTTTCCCTTCAACATAAATGTATTAATATTAAAAAGTAGTTATTCAGATTGGAAAGTTCTGAAATTAAATTTAAATAAATCTTGAATTTTTTATCTTTTTTGCTTTTTTGTACTTCTGTAAATATCTTTGCATATATTCATATAGTTTTCAACTTTGGTGTTTTGGAAATTTAATTTCCTAATTTATGTAATAATTCGAATTTTCTATTTTACATGCATTGAATTCAAATACAATATAAACAAGTGTGTACAAAAAAGTATTACATTTGGTATCATCTGCGATTCAGAAACACATTCCCTCTATCTTCCGGATTTTGGTAATCAGTTGTGTATTTCTTGTTTTGATTTTTAGAATTTGGACAAGTTTACCTAAAAAAACATGTTTTAATAATATCTATATAAATCCAAAATGTTGTTTTAAATACATCTTACATTGAATTTTTAATTACATATAATGACGATAACCATTATCTAGTCCGCGACAAGTCCTGATAATCTATTGCAGTTTATATTCAAAATGTCATAACTGTGCAAAAAAGTACATTTTGTAATATTTGTAGAGACCTCATATGAAAATTAAAATAAAATTTAGCTTTTAGTAAAAAGAATTTATGAATGATATTTGAACTACAAAGTTGCGGGCCAAGATAATCCTTGAGATTCTCAATTTTCTGCCGATACATGTGCAAGCATATTAAGAAATTAGCGACATGATTCTTAAACATCAATGTCATTTACAATTTAATTGTAAAGAAATATCAGTTAGTGTTATTTCTTTTTGATAAGTAAATTATATTCCTCCAATATTAAATACCATCATTCAGATCCTGCCAGTCTCTCTTTGTAGTCTGAGCCAATGATAAAGGATGAAGAGCTTTTCCGATGACGAGAATGCAGCTGGAACGTGAGATCCAGCTTGTTTGATTCCAACATCATCGGCTCATATCATTATTAAAAGTATTAAATAAGGTCAAAATATCAATATGTAGACAATATAAAATAGATTAGTGTTAGAAACATATTCAATGCACCTATAATGACATCGAGTTGCCTTGAATTATAGAAAAAGTCTTCATACGTCCCCTTTCTAAAACTGAGTTTTCACCAACACCTAACGAATACAGACACATACAACTCCGTCAAGTTTTGTTTAAAGCTTTGGAACGTATTGTGCATAAACTACGTGTCACTCAGGATTCAGAACCGGCTATAGACAATGAGCTCACTGTTCAAAGATACTGGGAACGTACGAAAAGCAATGGATAGAGAATAAGTCACAACATTAACACTTTTAGACAGCTCCAAAGCTTTCGAGATCATGTAAATTGCAAAATTATGAGCATTACACAATTCTGACAATGCCATATTTTGGATGGACACCAACAATGCGTTTCCTGTAACCGATATTGCTCGTGGCTCACCGTGATGTCTGGAGATTTCTTTATTTATACTACAGGGTGGCCCAAAAAAGGTAACCGAAAATATGTGTGATTTCATTGTTAAAAATTGTGATGGAAGGTTTTGAAAAATGATTGAATCACTTTTCTCTATTTATACTACAGGGTGGCCCTCGGTCTTCCTGACAATTCTTTGTTATGATTCACAACTGAGCCTGTCCTAAACATGTCCACTCATTTTGTTTTTTCGGTGGTGGTTTTTGAAACTCCTCTTCAAAACCACCGCCACGGATGGCAATGTTTATGTTTCATGCCCGTTTTTACTACAAAGATACCACAGGTGGTGGACACTAAAGATATATGAGATGAAATGATATATTAGGAAAGGATGGTTCAGCATTCCTTCCATCACCATAGCTGAAAATAATGTTCAACAATGAAATCACACATATTTTCGGTTACTTCTTTTGTTGTAGGTAATAAGTAACTGAGTCAACTGGGCTGTGGTGCTTCATACTCATTCCTTGTAATCTCGACGAACTTCGTGAAAATATTGGAACACTCCTACACAGCATAACAGGGGAGCTATGGCAACTAGGATGATATGTCGAACACAACTGTGAAAGACATAGAACACACACGGATGTACGATAAATGCTTACTAACGGTTGCCTTTTTTGGGCCACGATATTTCCTCTAATTCAGCACACTGCCGTCATAGTTACCATAAGGGTGTACAGATCTCCCGACCTGATTGCGTCAGCAATGCTATAAGGAAAGTTAACGATGACTAACACTGAATTGCTCAATGGTCAATGAAGTCCAGCTTAACTCAAAAGTCGGCAAGTCTCAAGGAATTCTATTATAATATCCAAGGTCGAGGTTGATAGCCATAACTTGCTGCCAATATTTGTAACTTTTTTTTTTTTTGAGTAGTGTTTAACGCCCGTTTTCACTACTGAGGCACCACAGGCGGTGGACACTGATGATACATGAGATGAAATGATAAATTGGGAAAGGATATTTTTTTTTTTAAGGAAGGAAGCGTTCCAGGCCTAAGTTTAGGTACCTCCCCGGCATTTGCCAGTTATGAAGACTGAGGAAAACCTGGAAAAACCCCAGTCAGGGAGGATGGTCCTGGCGGGATTCGAACCGCAGACCTCCCGCTCACGAGTCCGTGCCTTAACGACCTCGGCCACCCGTGGCGGTATTTGTAAATGAGACTGTCATATTTTACAAGGAGAGTCGCCTGGAATAGTTCGAACAATTGAATCATAATCTATTATTCGCTCACTGAAGCGATTGAAGCTTAATCCTAGTTCAAATACTGATAATGTAATAGTTCGACTATTGTGATAGTCTGTTAACTAATGTCGGTAGCAACAGACTACAATGAGTGTAGAACGCGCGTATTCGTTATAACCATATTCGTAAACATGATCACGTTTCTCCGTCTTTTATGCCTATGTTCTGATTAAGACAAAACGATCGCCGAATTGTACACCATCTTAACATTTTTTTCCAAATTCTGCATATCACTACCTCAATTAAAATGAGAACTATTAAGTACTGATTAAGAATAATACAGGAAGATTAAACACTCTTCCAGCAGTTTGTCTTGAAACAAATAATGGAAAGATGGAATACGGGTTGGGCATCAAAAATAAGGAAAGGCTTACACCAAATTAAGACTAGGGTATATTTGGTTAAGGAGAGAGAACATTATTCGTGTCTGGAAGATAGTTAACAGACGTTTGTTATAGATAGGCAAAATACTGAGACTCAATGCGCAGAAAAGATGATCTTTAATCTAGTTCAACTAGATTAAATATGGGGGAAGGGAGTTTATCTAGATGTCTGTGGCACAGAAGAAAGAAGTGGTCTCGCATGGCTTAGATTAGAGGCTTGGAAAGGAAATAAATTAACTAATGCTTTCTATTATGTGAAGAAAGCGATACCTGGAGGCATATTCTGGCAGAATGCAGGGAAACAGAGAAATTAAGAAATTAGCATTTACCACCACCGTTTCTGAATACCAATAGAAGTTTGAACTTCTGCCTGAGAGTGTTGGTGCGTGAGAGATGCACACACACAAATCGGGAATATTTCTAGGGAAGACCCAACAAAAAAGGTCAGTGGTTACAGAGAAGAGAGGGGAGTTGGGGAGGTGCGAGTGAAGGGACGGGGGGGGGGCCTCAGTGTTAAGGATTCTGCGCATTTTAGTATATATTTATATGAAATTATCATAGGAAATGTGGGATATAAGTATATCGGTATGTTTGTATATATGTAGTGGTGGTGATGGTGTGACGGTAGCATTTATTATTACAGTTAAACTAGATACACATAAATTCCACTTCATAGTCGCATGGGTCAAATGACCGTTCATTGTCTTGGAAAGTACTTTCTAAAATTAATTCCAATAAATGAGAAAAATATTAACAAGAACGCACTCATTCATACACACACGAAAAGGATATGCATACTATAATTCTGATATTTATATACATTTTTCATATTATTTATGCACAATATTCATAGAAAGATCTTATCTCTAAAACTAACTATGTATTTCATTTAAGAAAATGTCCAGGTTTAGCCAGTTTTGTTTATTTACAATTAAGTCCTAACATGTCGCCTCCCCCTGTTGGAAGCCAAAAATAAATCCGGGAGAAATTTTATCCTAGCATCCTCTGTCTGTGTACACTTAGTATTCAGTCTTCCGGTTCCGAGCACAATGGGTAAATCTTCGTGCCGTTCTCGTCAATGATCTTACATGCCTTGCAGCCTTCCAGTTTTAGCCATGCTATTCCCGACCTCTGTTTCATGCCTAGCTCCATAATATAGCTATCTTTACCCTTTATATGTACAAAGTTAATCATAGCAATTAATGTTACCGTTTTACTGGGTACATATTTTGATTGTAAAACAACTATATTAGCGTGTAGGGTCGTAAGGCCCATGCGACAGTTGTACTTACATTTGTGTACTTGTAAATCTTGCCACAATATAAGTCCATTATTACCACTACCACTACTTATCTTTGTGTTTTCAAAATTCATCTGCACATCATCAATGAGTCACTAGGTTCCACCATGAGTTTCCTTATATCTCTTCATAAGACATCTTCGTATTCTTTATCGTATATTATCTCCGTTAACGAGAATTGGAAAATGCTCTCGCGGGGAAGTTGTCGAGTATTTAAATATTAAACTTAAACAATTTTTGCATAATAGATCGATTTCAATTTTGATTTTAATAAATATTGAATAAAATTATGAATTACTTTTTTTCTATATTAATTATTCTATCTCTCTTTGATTTCTGTGATGTAGGGTTTATTTATGTTTATAATATTCCGTTGTTTCTGTTTATGTATTATTTAATTTAATTGAGCTTAAAAACCTAACTTTTGTTTACATTAGGTATGCTTACTATGAAGTTTTATCTACAATTAAATTATAGAATTTAGGTTTGAGTGAAACAAATTTTACCTTGTAAAAAATAATATTTTTAATAGTTTTCACACTTCATTCACGAATGAGTTAAGTAATCTCATATTATGTGTTTTAGTTGCTTCGTATTAATTTCTGACGTGTGATGTATAGATATCATAATTTAAATTTTTGTCTATATGCCCTTAATATTCATCTATGTGTCATATATCATTTATTGTATTGATTAAGGCTGGTTGAGTGCAAGAGAAAGCCTTCCGACTTTAACTCTGGCTGTTAAAATAAAACATTCCGTACTAAATTCTTTTATTTAGGAGGTTTTATTATTATTATTATTATTATTATTATTATTATTATTATTATTATTATTAAAGCTTGTCTTCTTTTATGAGAATCACTATAATGTGCAATGGTTTGTTTAAAGGTTTTAGGTCACGTCACAACGCTTAACAGTGTAGGCTGTGTATTCTTTGTTCACAAGAAAGATACATATGGTATATGAACACTTCTTTGACGTAAAGTTGAAGGTATGTGAACATTTAAAATATTAGTGCTGTCGTTTGGTATGCAGCAAAGTAAGCTCTTCTAACAAATGAAATAGTGCGACGAAAAAGTTCTTTACTTACCTCTTTTGTATATGCTAACCTTCTTAGGTTCGTTGTGTTGGAATTGTACACCCTACTTCACCTCCCTCCCCCTGAACTAACTACAACAGCAAGTAGTTACTTAATTGCTTCTTCCCTTAACGCAGCGTTGAAAAACTTGAAAAGTACACAGAACAAGAGTAGTGCCATTCTGTTGTTTAGTATATGCCAAAGTATGAGTAATACCTATTGAAGATAAATTTGTTGGTCCTGGTGGTGTAATGGTTACCATACTTGCCTCCTACGCACTTGCCCAAAACGCGGGTTCGAACCCAGCCAGGATCGATGGATTTTTTTCGGGCGTAAAAGTCCTAAGTATGGAAGGGAAGGGAAGGGAAGTAAAGCCATGGGTCCCGTGTCGTACATTTACGGCACGAAAAAGAACCTCAAGCCTGAAAGAGAGGCCTCTGAGCAAAATTTGTCGGCCGTTTCATGCCCTGAGTTGAATGGGACGCTGATGACCTGAGATGTTAAAGAGCGTCCATAAATAAATCAATCAAAAAATATATAAATTTAAGTGTAACAAAATATATCAATTAAATAATGAGGGGAAAGTTTAAAAATGGTTTTAATTATATTTTCGGTTACACCCCAATTTGAAAATTTAAACGACACCCCTATATTATGATGCTTAAATTTTAAAGAGTAGTAAACTGTTATGTGTTTTGTTTTCTATCGTTACCTGGCAACCTAGAGTTTTTTTAATTTAGCCATAATAAAAAATAAACCAATGTATGTTGAAAACACAACTTATTTTGGATAAAATTACAATTTTATTAAATTAAGTGTTCAAAATATGTTCTGTAATGGTCTATTTCGGGACTCCTGGCAAATTTTACATTTTGTTTTATCTTATAGAGTACCTCATTTAGAAATAGTTTATATCAAAACACCACTATAACATAAATGAACATTGATGGAAACCAAAAGCCGAAATACCAATATTTAATTAAGGGAGTAGAAAAACGTTTATTTCTAATGTTTAATGTTATCTCGTATTTTATAATATGCAACAATTTTAAGTCATTGTACTACTTTATTTCGGGTTATGCCGAGCTATGTCGATTTTTCTGCAGCAATTTAGAAGCCGTTAGAGATATTCTCTTCAAAGTCAAGACACATTGTGACAATTACCGCTCCTCTTACCTTCCCTGCTCCCAAATAAACACTTAAATTAAGTGCCCATTACATCCCATGTTCATTCGGGATATCTCATCCTCGAAACGTCTGCAGTATAATCTTTATTAAGGCGGCCGAACCTGAAATCTCATTAATCACTTACGAACCTCCTTTCTAAAATAGAACGCCAGCTCTTATATTAACTGCAATGTGGCTTACCCCAAAACGTAATATTTTGCAGTTTATAGCCTCTTGCTTAATTATAAGTAGATAAATGTATTAACACTTTAAAAAATATTAAAATTCTTAAGTATTTTGTTGGATACCAATGATAAAACTTAGCAAATATTCTGTTGATACAAATATTATCATTTCAGTTGTCTTCAGTAATCTACAATTTGCATTTCTCTATATACTGCATATAGTCTGTAGTATTTTATTTATGTAGTTTTATCCTTATGATTTAGCAGCATTGAAAGACATGTCTATGTTCATTGCAGTGTAATAAGTCTAACAGAATTAAATCTAAACATAAAAATATTATTAAACTGTATCTTTACCAGACTATTTTGCCATGGTAGTTGGTTTAATAAATTTTAAAAACCAAAGTTTCGGTTGCTACTGCGGCCAGCATCGTCAGTGGACTGAATTCAAGTTTTTGGAGAGGCAGAGAGGAACAGAACCGTTAGAAATTGGAGTGAATGGGAGGTGGGAGAGTTGTGATGCTGTTGTTTGTTGATTAGTAACGAATCCCATGTGTTGCTTATTTGAAAACCTCAGTCTTTGTTTATTTTATCTGGATGCTGTTTTGTTTCTAAGATTTCTCTCTAAGCCAAATTAACCTGTTATTTTTTTCAATTCTGTTTTTTTAAAATGTAATTTTATGGTTAAATTTAATTGCATGCCATGTTCCACAATGGCAGATTTTGTGACTGGTTAAGATGCAAATGTCGTTTCAGCCGAGTTTTAATGAACCTTTCTGCCATAGCAATGTATACTTCATTTCGAATGGTATTTATATATTCTAATAGAGCTGAGAGTATCCCTTAGGTATTTCACGGAAAGCAGTTTTTAACATATTTTGATGGTGAGGGTAAAAACTGTTTAATGCTTTTCTTTTTCAAAACATCAATTAGGCTTTTGCGGCGGGCGTTGCTATTATTAAAAGTGAATATTACCGACTATTTTTTCATGCTTGTTAGTTTAAATTGATTTTAATAACGAACGCTTTTGCTGGTTAATGAAGAATTTATAAAAACGATTCTTTAAATGTTTGATGTCTATACGTTTTTTTATTTTTTTTCAAAGCTAACTAAATATCCGAATGAAGTAATACTATTACATTTATATAAGTTTATTAGAATCAGTATCTAGGAACATTCTTATTTGATATCAGTTTTCACACACTACAGATGACCAGTACTGCTGACAGTAAAAATATTAAACTAAATAGAATACTAAAATGGACTAAATATTAATAATGTAATAAGTCCAAAGTTATGGGTAAGTAATATCGAATAAAAGAAGTTGCGGAAATAGTAAACAATTGCTCAAGGTTAATGGTTCCCATGCTGCAGTCTTAGCGGAAAATTTAGCATACCTTAACAAGTGATTAGAAGATATTTTGAAAAAATAAGTTACAAAAGCTAATGCAAAATATATGATTAAGAATGCAAATTAAATATATGCTCCAGAACGTGAAACAAAGTTACAACTGCAGAATGAAATACAAAATCAAAATGCACAGATGCACCGAGTCTTAAGCATGAATCCTTCATGTTTTTCGTTGGGCTCTTTCGTGTAAACAAGTCAAAGAGACAAATGACGACATTGTGGGAGATTGGAGCGACAATTTGCAAACGGATTAGTTCAAGGTTCTGCGAAGAAGAACCAGTTAACGGTTACCTGAAACTGTAATTGGTTTAAATACAATTTCCAAGATGCCTTGGGTCACTTTTGGTGTTTGTGGAGCAGAATCGGAGTGAATAGAGCTAAGCCCCTGCAATGAAATAATTATGCACGTTCAGATTTATTTAAAATGTTCGTCGGGGTTCAGTGAATTTGTATGTGCAATACGTTATATAATGTGTACCGTTACAAGGATAGAGAAGGAAACTTTAAAGGTTTTGTTCTGTACAGCCTGCAATTCAGTAGTTACGGCATTCGCCGATAGGTGTCACCGTTGCAAAATGGTGATTAAGACAAGGAGAATCAAAGTTCATTCACTACCGTTATCCAGCGCCTTTTCGACACGAAACTTGGAAATGATCTACTTTACAACAGTTCTACTCACAGATTATATGCCTTGTTGGTACAGGCAAGGTTCTTGTGCACAGGATAAGGCATTGAAGATAGCTCTCAGATTAAATACAATGTGTTTTTATTCCTGTGGTTATCTCAAGGATCAAGCCACCTTCTACGTGCGACTATTTCGATCAATCACTTTTGTAAATATTATCACTGACAAGCTGGGGCGTATGTGGGAAGAAATTGTCTATCTTGAAACATAATTGGTTAAATCTGCACTTGAATTTAAACAGCTTTTTACGACTGTAAGACAGAATTATAAAGTACATGAGTTCACAGAGAGTGCCAATTTAATGCTTGCAACTTAGTGTATAGATGTGGTGTCCGTAAATTCTCTGACAGATTTCATTCATTAATAAATGAAAAACTAATGAAGACAGCAGTTAGCGGCTCTCTGCGTTGTAATTGTCAGCTAAAAAAAATCAAATTATTGTTCTAGAACCTATCGTTCCTACAGCAAGCCCATGTGTTTTTTTATTCAGAAAAATGGAAGTGCAACACAAAGCAAACTATTTGCATCGCATTTTTTATCGTTTTTTCAGATAAGTCCACTTCTCACTTGTCCAGAAAGATAAATCGACACTATGTAGGGGATCCGAAGACCCTGTAGTGATTTGTAAAGTAGAATGAGATAATCCTAAGGTGAATGTTTGGTGTAAATAAGTCATTGGGTCTGCCGTTTTTCAACAGGCTGCTAATGCAATCTTGACATGCTGGAACGTTTTCCTTCCACAAGTGGAACATTTGAAAATTGTTGAACAAAACATTAGTGTCCAGAAAGATGGTCACCATGCAACTGAGTCTACAGTGTTCGTGATTGGTTGAATATGTAAATGAATTGGTATCTAGAGGAAGCTTTATGTAAGAGATCACTAATTAATGACGTCTTTTGGTTTGGCAATTTCAATGCAGAAAATCGCAAGTTACTATCCCTAATAGTTTTTTAGTTAGTGATGAGTGAAAAAACTCCGAGACTTTTTGAACATACTGTACTATTTATAATATTCTTATTTTAAACGTTATCTGTTCTCAACTCAGCGAATTACATGCACTACTGCTTTTCTTGTGTAGCAGTATTTATTTTGAATTCTATTATCGACTCGTAGGTCAACCAGGGTAACAACTGTAGGCTCAATGGTGTTTATTATTATCCAAGTTCAAGCTCCTGGTCCAATATTAAGCTAGTTCCTTTCTACGACAAATGTAAGGCTCTAAATCGGAAACCAGTTGCTATCAACTGCCCAAGATCAGGTGTGGTACCCTCTCCGACGCATTAAACGTTAACTACGGAATCGCAGCTGAGCAACGCAGTGGATGTTGGTTCTTATTTTAACTTTCCACTTGACTTGCATTACCACAGTGGGCGCCACTGTCATAGCGAAAAAAACACTGCTGGGCCAGACGTTATTTATAGAGCAATTCCACACATCTAAATGTGCTGACCCAGATACAACCAGTATCGCATGAACCGAGTTGATATTCATGTATTGTTTTATTCGTTGTTGACAAAGTTAATATACAATCAAAGTGCTACAATTATTTTTATGTTTATTATAATGCAGGTAGTGTGTATTAGGGAGATATCTTAGACACTAGATATGTCAAATACTCATTATCAAAACATTGCCAAGAGCACTTATATAATATAGGCTACTACATCGGATGTAAACAAGAGTACTACTTGTTGGTTAGTTGCAAAGTTTTCGTGGTTGAAGTTACTATTCAGGATTAGGAGCAAGAATTGATGCATCTCAGCTGGGACCAAGACAAATGCACCAGGTGGCACTATCGGCCGATATGGTTAGCAGCGCGCCCCGCGGCAAAACACGGACATAACATGCAGGCGTGAATTAGCTTTATCGTGTTAAAGACGCCATTCCAGTATACTGTCAGCCTCCCACTTCGTTGTACGGGTTTGGCGGACTAAACATCCCCAGTGGGAAATCAGTATGCATATACTGAGTTCATTTTGGAATGGGGCAGTTTTTCCGCCGGAGGGAGGAGCCCGCATGGAACACAAAGGGTAGGGAAACAATCGGAACCGTCCACAGCTTGATGCTACAGGCCAATTAGCTCAGCGATATCGATCAAATCCCACGAAAATCGTAACAACATTACAAGCTTATGTAGGTGCATGATTCGAAAGGCAACTGAGTATGCCTTGCAGTTCTCAGTGCTCACGGGCGATGGCGGGGTCGTCGCTATCGATCCAGCAGAGTCGAGTTTTCGGATGGGGTGGGTTGGGGCCGGCCCGGACTACTGCCCCCATTGTCTGGGTTCGAGACTCGACCCCGGAGCACCGCCGGACACCCCCTTCCCTCTCGGGATCGATAGCACTGCCTCAAGAGCGATGGATATCGCCTCGGGTCTGAACGCGCTCCTACCAACTTCATTCTGATTTGCGGTGAGTTAACTTCCATCTGATTGATGGGCATCTCCGCACCCTAATTTGCATGCCCTTTCAACAATGAGGCATCCGAGTTGGGATTTTCTGCCCGGCTGCTTGTGTTGTTCTACGTTAGCCAATATTCCTCATACAAGAAGGATATGTATATTTCGTTACTCCTTCAAGATGATCTTCCTGAGCTTATGAACTGCATTTGCCTCATTTCAGGACAAAGTTCAGTATATCTTAATAGGTTGTATTAGTGTTATACATGGTCAGATAGTTTCATTTCTCTCTTTGCCATTTTTCCTGCTTGTAAAACGTTTTCATCTAAAACAATCAAATAAGGTTATAAAATGCTCAGATATTTGACTCTTCTTTAACAGCAAAATACACAAACACACATTCTCTGACACTCCTCCCGCAATTCTGACTTATAGTATGGTTTCTTATATCCTTTACTACCTATTTTACCTCTCCTTTATTACTTTCAGTGATTTTTTCCCCCCAGTTTTTGTTGGTCTATAAGAATAAATTTCAACATTTATTTGAAAATTCCATTTTCTAGGTTAACTATTTTTACAAGTATACAAACCAATTTGCTTATACTTTTTAGTTATTTGTGTCATTTCTTAAATCCCTTATTAATCAGAATCCATTTAATCTCATGTATCACATATCATAGCTGGACTTTTAAATGTACTCTGTGGTCAGCTATATTTTTCAAATGTTTTAAACTTCCATAAAATTGTCCTGTATCTCAAGGATAATACATTAAATTATTTAATGATGACACAAAGAACCCAGAATATGTTAATGTCTAAGGTTATTTTTCACATAAAATATCTGGTAGATTTATTGGTTCACTCGCATGTTTATTAGCTATTGTGTTAGTGTGCAGAGAAAGAATCAGACTTGAAAAATTCCGGTCATGGCTGGGTTTTGAACCACGATCTTCCGTCTTCCGTGCCGACACCTAACGAACTGAGTTGCTCTGCTCTCCTCCAAGCATGTAGTCACGAAACTTTCTCGTCTGATATCCCGCAGCTCCCGCTAAGTTTTCTCTAATGTGAGAGATTTATTCCTTAAGAGCTCACTCGAACTTATTACACAGACTTCCAGTTTTAACCACCAACTATTTAGGTGTTAATTTATTATGTAAAAAGTTTCTTTCGCACTTCAAGGGATTCTTTCTTTCCGACTAGTGTTCTACATACAGCGTAAAATAATTATTCCTGTATATAAATGTTGATTAAACTATAGTTTTGTAAATAGTGCGTTATTTTGTTCATATCGAACTGGGAGTTTATTAAAGACATGCGCCTTCAAATATTTTCCTAAACGTTTATCTTTTTTGATAAGTTCTAAATAAATGCTTAATACTTACTAGACATCGCTTTCTATAGTTTTCAAACATTACGTTGTATCGTTATTTATCTAAAATAATACTTAGCATCAAATCATAAACGGAATCTGCGGAAGTACAGATTAAAACAGAAAATATTAATGGATATAATAAGTGCTTTTCAGAACAAAAGCTCTCGTGAAGGTGGGGCGACGCAAGGTACCCTAAAGTTTCTATATATGACAGATTTAGCATCTGATGGTGGTCTTTATTTTCCAAAGGATACTAGCTAATTGAACGTATCTCAGAAGTTCAATAAAGAATACCAAAAGATAATATTAGGTCATAACATTTATGAAAACTATCAGCGCTAAGTTTCACACGCATCCTTATGTTTTCCAGGGTTATGCATAAGTTTCATCCTATCTAAGCTTTCGTACATATCAATAATCTCATCGCACTTCATATATCTTTACTAGCCATTTATCACTTATACCTCCTATCATTTGCATGTCTTCCACCTCCATTGCTCTCTGTCCGCAGTACTAAATTATTATTCAATTTCTAAAGATATGCCACAAGTGAAGGCGTTAGCAGAATATTTATACAAAGTAAAGAAAACCCGTACAAGGTCAATTGATAAGAAAAATATATAATTGAATTCAAGAAGAATTAACTTTTGGTAAACAGAGAAGGAGCAAATATAGAGAAACAAATAAACAAACAAGGAAATCCCTGGTGTCGGTTCAGAAAAACCTGAAGTGGTGGATGAACCTCTCTCTTCTAGGATCTATTAACTGAAGAGACATTCTAGCATAGGGTAGTTGGTAGTTGGCTGGGATGGCTATCTTATTTTGTTTTGTTCTAAGATTTGGAATAAAATAATTATGAATAGCTTATAATTCTTTACAGAAATTACTTGCAATACATTAGATATAATTGTGGTGGGTTACACCTGAGAATGTCCTGAACCAGACAGTTGAAGAAGTTTAATTAAATATTCAAAGTACTCCAATATTATATCTCTTAACAAATAAAATCCAATACCCATATGCCTCTTTTTCAGCTCCATTATTATATTATCAAATTGCTAAACGTAATATATATAAGGCAGAATCGTATGAATTACAATTGAATAGCTGAAAGTACAGAAATACATTATTATTCTATGTGCTTTTTGTAAATTTAGTGCTTTTTAGCACATATTTTAATTGGATATATTAACTATAGCGTTTAATCTCTTTGGGAAAACTGGTAATTGCTTTGGTGGAATTAAAGAGTCACCATTGGCGTCAAATTGTCGTTTACAACGATTAATTTCGACAAAAGCTAAGCAAGAAACATTAACGTGTAGGTGACAACTGAATTTTAAGGAAATAAAGGAACATTGATACTGTGTGCATTTATAGTGAAACCAGAGCAGTCAACCTGTCGGAACACTTGGTCATCAAAGCGTCCCAGCTAACATTCCGCGGAGTGGGAAACGGAAGTTCCCAAGATTGTAAGAAAAAGTTAGAACGACAAGCTCGGAATTTCACATACTGGTGGGTGATTATTGTCCATGAAGGCCGACAGATGTCACAGTCTTGGCCTGAATGACGACCAGCCATTAGGATTAAATGAACGCGAAAGGTTGAAGAGGAAAGAAAGTGAGCATGTTTGTGTAACGAAAGAATCCCTTTCTATCAAAATGTTACTCCGCAGTAACGAACTCGGCTCCGCGCTGAAACAAACTGAACAAATCACCTGGTAAGTAGTTGCTCCGTACATATACAGTCTTCATTCTCATTTTATAGTGTCATTAGTAAAGCTGGATATAGTCTAAATTGTAAATACCTCCTGATTGTGACTCTTGGATTAGAGCTGGGCTATTAAAGCATTGGGATTGAGCAGTATGAGAGAACCAACCGCCGCACCCTTTAGAGCACAGCTGTCTGCCCTGAATGTGGGAGAGTGCCCGTCGTAAGGAAATCGGGAGGAGGTCTCATAACAAAACGCAATGTAACATCTCGTTATGAAACTATTAATTATCACCCCGATCTAACAACGGAGGTTTATAAACCCCTGGAAGTTAACATCAAACATATTTAGTAAATATACTATGAAATGTAACATATTTTAAAATATTTTCTCAAAATTTTCAAACTTAGGCATGTAAGAAGCTTGAAAAGCAAAGGTAACAATATTTTAGAACGTATTCCCTTGCCTTTGGCATTAAAATTATACTTAGTAACTCCGCGGCCAATGAATAGACCGTTTGAGGCAGATCGGGTTCGTTACCTACGGCCTAAGTAGGATTTGCGGTGGATGAAGTGGCGTGCGTAGGTTTTCCTGGAAACTCGAGATTTCTCTGCTAATTCATTCCACCAACTGTTACATCCTCAACCTCACTTTAATCATCTTCATCACCTAGCGCAATGTGGTCTGGCAAATTGCGGTGTGTGGCTTGAAACTAGCCTCATCATTGTTCTCTGTCGCCCACTTATGGAACTAATGTCTTGATTATAGATTAGCGTTTACATTCATTACAGAGAAAAGAATGTTCATTTCCATCCAAGCTTTTAGTGAGATCCTGAAGATAATAAAAATTAATATCCTTGCAAAAACCTCGTGACAATCGATGCTAATAAATTATCCCCCAAATATTGTTAAACTTATACAGCTAAACGAAAGCTACAGAAACACTCGCTAGCTAAGTCGTCCAAAGCGATAAATCGCCAACAATTCGATTGAGAACGCACACAGAATGCTAATTAACACCAGCCTCTTATTTAGCTAATTGCTACCTACTATTCAAGAGATACCGCGTTCCATTTCCAACTCTGCTATGGAGATTTATGCCTGCTTCACATTAATTCTCTCCATTCTCATAGTCCGAATGTTTGCCTTTGAACGCATTCAAAGGTTCTTTATTGTTTTCACCTCTCTTCGAAGTAACACAATAGCCATTTTACCCGTTAACCCACGTGGAGATACCTGAACCACTCAAGGAAATCGTATTCAACGGCCTATACTGACTTTTCTATCTCCCCTGCTCTTTGTTTCTCTATATGGTTCTGAAGAAGCTACTTACGAGATGTCCGAAAATTATTGCGGCTGCATTTTTAAGCTCTTTACTTCTAGTTGAGGAAGGTGGACATGAGGCAGTGTCCGCGATAATGTAAATTCCTGCCCATTAACTATTCGCTTCGACTGTGATGCTTCCACCTCCATGTTTTTCTGGATTAAACGCTTTAGTTTCAACTGTGTAAAAAGTATTCTGGATGTCTTTGAAAAAAGTTAGGAAGCATTAAGAATAACAATGTACTTCAAACGCATACAAAAACGTCCAATAGTGCCGCCGTTTCCCGCAACCAAGCGAGTGTTTGCGTCGCATAGCCTTCATCAAATGTGCCATAAAACACGGGAAGTGACGGGAGGTTTGGATTTGTTTTTACAACCAGCAGCTCGCGAACACGTCAACATTCTGTTCTGCTTCACAAGATCTGACTCGATGCACTCCGGAATTTACAGGAAAAAGAGAAAATAACCATTTGCTGGTCTATTCAAAGAAGGTCACACATATGAGTTTTACGGTTGTAACGTTCAATTCCAAAGCTCTCAAGGCCTGTGAAAAGTAATCAAATTTTTGCCACCTTCTGAAGAGATATTATAATGCGAAATTAAATTTATTCTCCTGTTTTCTAATTGAAAGTTGATACCTCAGCTACTTGCATAAAATAAAAATTTCCTAAGTACAAGGAGAAAAGAGCATATAAAAAGTCCATATAAATAAGACGTGCATCTTTAAAAGTGTTCTACTATACAACTAATTTGTGTTAAACGACGCAACAAAATTAAAACTTCAAAATTTTGAATGAATAGTGGTATGAAAGAAAAAGAGGTTATGTTTCTCATAATGATACCTGGCTGAATTCTTTTTTCTTTCTTTTTTTTTTACATATATCCTAATGATCTCTGCGGTTATTTGAGATTCATCATTAAAAATATAATAATATTAACAAGTGAAGTTTATCATTGTCATTATTTCTAAGCCACGCGTAAAACTATTATAGTATCGCTCCACACATGAAACCGTGAATTACGGTTCGCAACATGAAGTTTTAAGCATTGTTCACTTCAAGATAGTTTGCAGAATAGGTTTTAGTTGGCGTATATGAACGTAGTATAAGAATTGATACAGTGAGGTTATTTGAGATGTGGGCTGCACACTGGGAGAAGCCTGCCGTGAAGGCCATATAATACATGTGCAGATTGCAGTTTGTAGTTAGTTTGTGAGAGTCTTTGTGGTTGTGCGTTCGTGTATTAATGGGTGTTTTACTGTGTGCAAACAGTGTGCTAATGTTCTTCGTTAGCAATGCCACAACATAAATATAGTCTTGACCAATGGGTTTTTACATATTATACATATGTGAAAACAGATCATTGCAAACAAGTGATTAGGCGATTCGCAAGAAAATGTCCTGACAACATGTTCCAGGTAGAGAATTGTTGGTTATCTTGTTAAAAAGTTACGAAAGACAGGATCTCTCACTGACTAGAAACATGTTCCAAACCGTCTTGTTCTTACCAAAGAAATATAGGAATTTCATAGGCAATGTATTGCCGCTGAGGAGCATCATTTTCAACAATTTAAGTCTTCAGTAAAAATATAAATACAACTTTATATGCGGCGACTCTTTCAGCTTGCAACCCGTAATTTTAATATTTTTTGTTTACTCTTTACTCGTATTTTATATGTATAGCCCATGCTTTAGTTTTGTTACTTGGATGTACTGGCCCCAATACCCCCAGTATGTGATTCACGTACGTTGAAATTTGTCTGGAGCGCTTAAAAAAAGGCGGGTGGAATATCCAGCGTGAGCTATGCAGTTGCTTTGCAATGCAAACACCGAGAGACATGACATTGTATTTACTCCAATAATTTTTCCATTCATTTATTATGTCTGTTTATATATTAAGACCTGACTCAGAAGTTTTCATTTTACTCGCGTCTAGAGTACGTTATTCATAAGATTTTTGAATTCCACAATTAGTACAATCAAGAACAGCTGTATGCGGGATATAACAGTTGTATACCATATTTTGCTGTTTAGGACTTAACTATCGTAAAAAATGTGCTATTGGCTAATAATAAAAACGAATAACAATGAAAGTTCCTATTCAGGGAAAAAATAAACTGATTAGAATAAGATTAGGATACACATTCATTATCCAGGGCCTATTGACATATTTGATTTGAGATAGTACAAAAATTCCACACAACAAATTGTGAAATGGTGCAGAAAGAGCTGGACCCGCCGATATACTACAGCAACGAGTTGAATGAACTAACGAATTCCTCGAAAATAAGCAGATATCTATAACAGCCCACAAGTGTTCCATAGATGCTGGAAAACATTTTCCATGAAGGAACTGACAGATGATGAATAGAATACAGGATGCCGTACAGAAGACTTACATTTTATGTCCATAGTGAAATAAATGCAGTTATAAATTAAAATAATGTTTATAAAAGACTCCTCATATTTCTGCTCTTTTTTCAATAACTTCTAAAAAAAATTACTACAGATTTTTAGTTAACCTGTATGATATACAGAAAGTGCCAAAAATATATACACACTTCAAGCAACGAAAAAACTGGTTAACATAACAAAACTTCACTCACATAAACAGAAAATGTTAAACACTAATCATCTTAAACTTTTACAGTTACAACAGTTGCTCAAAATGCCCACCATTGGCATCGATACACTTCTGAGTACTTTGGACTACCGATTGAGCAACGTTTGTGAAAGTGTCCTCAGCGATTGCAGCACATGTCGTTTCAATTCCTTCCCGAAGTGCTGCCAGTGTAGATGGTTAAGAGTTCCCCATAGGTACAAATACAACGGAGTTAGATCCGGATAACGCGGTGGAAATTCAATCCGATCTCTTCCTCCTATCCAGTACCACGACTTCACAATTGCTTTCCGCTGTTCAAACGACAATCTTGGCTCCATTTTGTTGTAGCAACGCTAGCATAACGTAATGCAAGTAACATCTATTTACAGAACATCATACGATAATCTTGGCTTCATTTGTTCATTGTTGATTTACGATAGCCTTTCCTTCATTTATTCGTTGTTGATTTACCTGTCACGTAACAACGCTATCATAATGTATGAGAGTCACATCTGTTTACAACACCATACTACACATTATTGTTGTTTTTCAGTCCAACTTTGAAATATATTAAATGAGTAAAAGTGAGTATACATTTTTGGCACTCTATATATATTACTATCTCTTGGAATTGGATTTGTAGGGATGAAGGAGAAATTTTCGGTACTTCAGTCGTGCTCAAGGGCTGGCCTATTATTTGGGAGGAGAGGAAGACGTGAAGATGATACCAAGGGCCAGGATCTAGGGTCAGTGAGGCACGAACATAGATGCGGTACCTAATATTGTTTCCACATAGAGCGTCTCGGCATTGCAGAGCGGCTCTCCAAGAAGAGAAGAAGTTGGGATAGAAACCTTTTCAAAGCGCAAGTCACCGCCACACCGAACGAAGCACTAGTCCATCTCGTCTGGTACTTCTAACGCTGTAATAGAACCAACGGAATGAAGTGATATGAAATGGGAGGGAGGTAAATTTGTGGGAAGTAAAGTCGCCTAAGCGACCATGAGAAATCACGATAAAATCCATGATCAGGATGACCAACGCCAAGAGATTTGAGACATGAATGCGAGTCCCCCGCATTACCGCCTGAGCCACCCCGTTTGTTCATTGTTGACTTAGTATGCGTTATTTAATGTTCTCTAAATTGATAATAGTATGTGCTTCCCCTCATAAATTCCTGGATTTTATCATATGAAGGAGTATGTTGTACACTTAAGGACTAATTACATCTAGAAGAAGAATGATTTGGTTTATTTACGGACGCTCTTTAACATCTCAGGTCATTAGCGTCCATTCAACTCAGAGCGTGAAACGACCGACAAATTTTGCTCAGAGGCTTCTTCTTTCAGGCTTGAGGTTCTTTTTCGTGCCGTAAATGTACGACACGGGACCTACAACTTCACTTTCCTTCCAAAGAAACCCATACACGGTTTTTGCGCCGAAAAAATCCATCGAACCTGGCCGCGATTGAATCCACGATTTTGGGTCTACAAGGTAGGTATGGTTATCTTTAGACCACCAGATCGACGATAAAGAATAACCAGCAGTAGTGGTGAAATATGAGCAGCTGCCCCTATGATTATAATCGGCAGAGTCTGTGCAGCGCCATCTTCAATACTCAGGATGTAAACCGTTTATAGCCCCAGTAGCTAGTTCGGAGATTTTTCGGAGGACGGAGGAAAAATATTACGAGCACTAACTGTTCACTTGTTTAATAAACAGTTTCGAAGAGGTGATGTGGAGCGAAGATAAAACTGAACGTAGGACGATGAAACTGCTTCCTAAAAAAGCAAGCACATGTTAATTGCAACTTTAACAGCTTCTTTGTTTTTACATTTATGAATTTATTTGTATTCATTTTTCAATTTTTTTGTCATTTGGGAAATTATTAAAATGCCAGAAACCCAGCACTTTGTTAAATTAAACGTAGAAGAGTCATCTGCAAAGTGAAGCTTTGAGGCAGGATTTATTCCACTGATGGCGGCACATAAATTTTAATGGATCACATGAAAAAATCCTTCAAGGAAAACCTTGATGAAGAGACCTCAAGAACTAGAAACAACCAGCAAAGTCGTCGTTGCAGTATATGGGCACAAGTGTG
The DNA here is from genome assembly GCA_030762175.1 of Metallyticus violacea. Lineage (NCBI taxonomy): Eukaryota > Metazoa > Arthropoda > Insecta > Mantodea > Metallyticidae > Metallyticus > Metallyticus violacea. The sequence goes on along the minus strand of CM060838.1, from coordinate 46,583,800 downwards.
GGGAAGAAAAAGCAATTAGACCCCGCATTAGCCCTTTACGTGACGACTGATATGCCGCCTCTAATTGTTGGGTGGGATAAAGGGTTTAAAAGGTATGTACCTCAATTAAACTTACACTACAAACCTCCGTGTCGTCAAACTTTGTTATATATAAGTAAACTAGAAATGATTTATTTATATTTAACGTGGCTCAACATAGGAGTACCAGCACCGCCAAATAACCGCCACCGATGCCCGAGGTCGTTAAGGCATGAACTCGTTAGCGGGAGGTTTGGGATTCGAATCCCACCAGGACCGTGCTCCCTGACTGGGTTTTTTTCAGGTTTCCCTCAGTCCTCATAAATAGCAAATGCCGGGGAGGTGTCCTAAACTTAGACTAAGGAAGTTTCCTTCCTTAAAAATAAATCCTTTCTCAATATATCATTTCATCTCATGTATCATCAGTGTCCATCACCTGTGGTGCCTCTGTAGTAAAAACGGGCGTTAAACACCATTCACTTTTGTATTACCGCCAAGTACAAATACTAATGCCTAAAAATATTGGTCAGAAAATGAGGTCAACTCTCCAAGTGAAACAGCATTGATTTTCAGTTCCTACAGAAAATATATTTCGGCAGTGGTGAAAGGCGATCATCGTTATCGTCCTGTTGATTTTCAATTATGCCAATTCTCATTACATGGAAAACTAAAAACAATGGCACAGCTCTTCCTTTTCCTGTCATTACATCCAACATTTCCAAATTATATACCAGGGTCACTACGAAAGTTTTGAGAATGACAATGGGAGGGGGTAGAGTCACTCTGACTATTGCAACTTTTCGAAGTACTCTCCACCATTCTCTATAAATTTCTTATCCTCAAAAACAACTTATCAAAGCACCCCTGCCACCATTTTCCTCAAGGGTGAAAAGTTTATTTTCATAAGCAATTACAGAGCGTCTTCAGGCTTGTAAAATCGCTTTCCTCGCATAGGATTTTATACCACTGCGAAGAGAAAATAATCGCATAAAGCCAGGCCAGGACTATAAGCGGATGTATTATTAGTCTGATCTCCATGGACTTCAAGAACTGGAATGCTTTTAGCCGTGTGAGAGGAGGCGTTGTTGTGGTGAAGTTGGATCCCATATCCTGTCCTTGAACGCCGTTTTCAAAGGTTGTCGAAAACTCGAAAACTTTCGGCAAGGAGACTGTGGTGTAGAACTCACCAGTAACCGCCTTTTGCTCCTCCAGAGGAGTTGTGACCATATGGCCACTTTTGGCAAAAATTAAGGCTACCATTATTTCCCAAACACTGTGGATCTCGATCGTCATCTTGAAAGATCCAAACTGCCAACTGTCGTTTGGTCTCCGGGTTAAACTGGTAATCCATATTTAATCACCCATGACGACATCAGAAACACTTCTTGAGCTCCCTCCGTAGAAAGGCTAGAGCATTTCTTCACACCATTCGACAGGGTGCGCTTTTGTGCCTCTATAAAATTGTGGAACACAAAGAGGGAGAAAATATTCCTGAAATGAAAATGACTGCGTAGGATTTTTGATACTGCTAGCTATCCAATCCTTAAGGTTGCCTCAATTTCCTTGAATGCTACACGATTGTTTTGGCGACTAATGTTTCCACCGCGACATCGTTTTCCTTAGTCTCTGCCGTTGCCGGACTCTCATTTCTCTCATCTTGCAATGAAGTTCAGTCCCTTTTAAATTCCAAAAACTACCGTCATGGTGCCCGAGGTCTTTCGTGAGCGGTAGGTCTGGCTGAGGTTTTTTCCCACATTTTCCTCAGTCCTGATAAATGGCAAATGCCGGGGAAGTACCCTAAACTTGGACCAGAAGCGTTTTCTTCCTTAAAAAAACCCCTTTTCCTATATATATTTTCATCTTATGTATCATCAGTGTCCATCGCCTGTGGTGTTTCAGCAGTGAAAAACGGGCGTTAAACATCATTTAAAAAAATCCAAAACCAAATGAAATTTGTTTTCCTAGATGGAGTAAGATCCTCAAAAGCCTGTTACAAGCTCTCAAGCCTTTGGGACTCGTTTAATCACTCTTGAAATCAAGAAAACGCGAAAACGCCCTCTCTGCAGCTCCATCGTAACGACTGGCTGCCTGTGCACGGTAAGGATAGTTTACCCTAACAATGTGAAAAACGGAAGTGGAGAGAATCGCCACTTGCTACCCTTTTACTCTAAGGGATGGGGCTACCGCATGCCACATTCATTTTAACCATACTCACTTTTCCTCATCTCAAAACTTCCGTAGGACTCTCTTATAAACCTGCAATTTGGAATATTTATTTCAGCTGAATGTATTGCAGCTAATTTTCAATAGGCTAATATATGTGTAATTAAACATAAGAACAATATGTACATTCTAATAATAAGACCGCTTTTTATTTTTATTAGTAACTAGTCACATTGTAATTAATATAGAAATCTTATCTATTCATGCAAAAAAAAAACTGCTTATAAATATGGTTACTGCAGTTAATATGGGATATTTTTTTAATATTTCCGCCATTAAATTCAATTGGAGACTACCAGAGATCTCCGGAGAAATAGCGTAACAATTGTTTCCACTGGCCCCAGCCCTATGCACCCACCAGTTACTATGCTAGAAGTTTTGTGCATTTTGCTGCTAACTTGCTGTGAATAAGGTGGCAGTTATGCCTGACTAGAGAGCTGGAATTCACAGACTGTTCGATTTCATACATGCCGTACATGCTAAAACGATGCAGACTCTTCTAACTTAGCCACCGGGCTCAATTCGTTGAGCGTTTCTGCTAATAACCCAGGGAATATAATAAAAGCTTATAAGTCCATCATTGCAACTGGAAAGGCAAATATAATGGACTATTGTTACTTTGCGAGTTGTTATGCGAGAGCTGTTCAATAAAGAATAATTGATGCCGTACCTGAACTCGACCTCATACTTTTGATATATTTCAAAGTAGTTCCCATTGAATGCAATGCACCTGTTTTAGCATTTCTGCCAGTCTTCAAAGACATGCTGGAAACTATTTTCCAACTCCGCAGTCTTTCTGATGATGGAAAATGCCTCCCAAGAAGATGTTCCCTCAATATGGGTAAAAGGAAAAAGTGACATAAGGCTAAGTCTAGAAATAGGGAGGGCGAGAGTCAAACTTCACGTTGATTTTTGTGAGATATTCGGCAATATCGACAGTCGTTATTATGCAGCAACCAATTTGTTGCTCGGAAACGTGGCCTTTAGCGTATTATTGAATAGATTTCAGGAGTATTACTGACATGCTGGTAAACCATTCTGTTTAATATCGGAAAATGAGATACCAAAACTTTCCAAGCAGAAACAACCACTTTTGCTTTTTGGTGATTTCCAACACAGAGCTTTGCTGTTTGCTCTCAGGGTTGAAATGATGCATCCAAGTTTCGTCCGCAGCGATTATCTTTGAGAGAAACTACGAATGTTGCATTAACATCAGCTTTAACGATATGCAAACCTGCATGCGATCGTGTTTTGGTTCGGGAATTAGCCACCTTAAAACACCTGCACAAACACATGCAACTTTTCAGAACTTGTGGTGGCACCCAGTAAAAATTTCAGAATTTCTAAAGTCTTCTTAACCATCCCCTTTCACAATGACAGCAGCAGTTTTAATATTTCCTTCCCCATAGACCACAAACTGGAGCCCTGAGTCCACCTCCCTTTAAAATTGATTTCCCGCCTCTTTAAACATTTTAAACAATCTCCACGTTGTGCTATAGGAAGGAAAAATTCTCCATAGGCCTCCTGTAATATTGTGTAGGCCTCAGCTGAAGATTTGTTGAGACGAAAACAGAATTTCAGAGCAGCAAAGTATTCAATTTTGCTGTAGATGGAACTGAACATATCTCACTTTATACACCTCTAACAGTCGTGACTAACTAGAATCAATGTGCATTGTGCATTAAGCAAATATTGTAAAGTTAAATTTAGTGGTAGAAATTATGCTTGTAAAAGAATTAAGACACTCTTTATTGAACAGCCCTCATAAAAACACAGTTCAAATAAACCAGAAGATATGATTTCCTAATTTATTTTATTTTTCACTTCGTTTACAGTTTGCAAATACAACAGTCCATTTTCCTTCCTGAAGGAATTTTAATATCACTTCATTGAGACGGAACCTGAAAGTACAAGTTTTGTTCTAATCTAGTTCTTATTGTAATAAACTTGTGTCTTCCTCTCTTACTCCCTCTTATCGATCGAACTTTTTCAGCTTGAAAGGGGATGAAAGAAAAATCCGGCTCGTGCTGCTCTCTATTGAATAAAGCCATTACTTCCGCCGGCACTTTCTACTTGAGCCTTCGAGAACCGCAAGAAGACAAACCGCTATATGACTTTAAAAAAATCCTAAAGCAAAACCGCCTGTTTATGGTTTACCTGCTCTAGCTCTCCACACCTACGTTTTCTCCAATCGTTCCGTTGTTTTAGATTTAATGATTAAACTATTAAAGAGCTGTGCTTCTGGTACTTTTTTATTATGTTTCAAGAAACAAGGTTAAAACCTTAATGCAAATAAAGTTCGTAATTCCAATAAACCAATAAATGTTAAATCAACTACATTAATCACTTTAGCTTACGTTATACGTAGTTTTCATTCCGTTATAGAGTACATGGATTAAAAGAAACAACTGGATACATTGTAACATGAAAAACTAAACATATGAAATTAAATAACTACATTATATTTCCAAAATAAACATTTTACTTAATAGAATAAAATTCATTTTAATATCTGAAATGTAATAGAAAGTATAAAATCGATAAAAAAACCTTTCATTTGAAAGACTTTTGGGAATATCTAGTTTCAAAAGCAGATGAAACTGAGACAATTTTTATCGTTATATAATTAAAGTATGAGACCATACGGACCAGTAAAAATACTTTTTCTTTTCTTTTTTTCCCAAGTTGAACAACATAAGAGGTAGGAGAAGAAACTATGAGATGAAAGAAAAATCAAAAGTAATGGCTGTAAAAACGAAAACAAAATATAAAGGTGAAATTTCTACATTAAATATTATAAAATAAATATCTCAATGGACTCTGGGATTTATGAAGTCTTTCTCAATTGTACAATGTACGAAAGGTGAATTTAATGCAACACCAATATGGAAGTTTTTACATTTATCCAGTTTTGATAAATTATACCTATGTTGTCTTCAAATGAGATATTTACAACCAAAGCTATAATTAACATTGCCGTCCAACAAAATACTGCATTGAGGTTATTTGATTTATGGGCCGGCAGAGCGTGATTGCGCACTTGGAGAAACGAATCGTCAAGGCCGTATAATAGTTGGCAGCTTGTAGTTAGTTTGAGGGAGGCTATGTCAGCGAATGGCTGAGAGTTCGTGTGTTACTCGGTGATTTCATCAGGTGTAAATGCTATGCTAATTGCATTTCGTTAATTATGCCACTACACAAGTCTTGAAGAACGGTTTTATCTACGGTATATATCTAAAAATTATTTTTTAAAGGAAGTACTAAGGCGAACCACAATAAAATATGCTGACAATCATGTTTCAGATAGAAAAACTGTTCACCAACTTCTTAAAAATTACAGGAGACAGGATCTCTGAATGACAAAAAGGGTGTTTCGAACCACCGCGTTCTTACGGAAGAAGTTGATTGTTGATTTGGTTTATTTATGGACTCTCTTTAACATCTCAGGTTATCAGCATCCCGTTCAATTCAGGGCGTGAAACGGCCGACAAATTTTGCTCAGGGGCCTCTTCTTTCAGGCTTGAGGTTCTTTTTCGTGCCGTAAATGTACGACAAGGGACCCACGGCTTTACTTCCCTTCCGAAGGAAGCCATACTTAGGATTTTTACGCATGAAAAAATCCATCGATCCTGACTGGGTTTGAACCCGCGATCTTGGGTATAGAAGACAATTATGGTTACCACTACGCCACCAGAACCGACAATTACGAAAGAAAAGTTACATGAACTGAGCATTAGAAGAAATGAATATCAGACATTTCGTAAGATGAACTGAGGCGTGTGAATGACAAGTTTCTAAAAATAAGCCAAAAATGTGTGGATGTGGCAGGACATTTCCAACATCTCATCTCATGTGGCATGTCTTATTTTCATTCTAATTGTAGTTGTAATTGCGAGAACTTGAATCAGTTGTGTGGAAATTACATCCTTTAGCTGGGAATTGCCACTTGAATGCTGACCAACAGCTGTTCTGAAACGGGTGACAAATCATGAAAAGACAAGGTATATATTTGGGCTTTGTAATTTTCCAATATTTCTCATGCTTCCGGTCCTTATCGGTTCGACGACGTGATACATAAAACAAAAATACGCCTTACGCAGCATGCGGGGTGCGATACGTTTTGGGGCGCTACTTACTTGGCGGTTCTTTAATTTCTGACTTCAGTAAAATTTTGTGCCCCAGTAGGAGGTTCAGGGACCGAGTAATTTTCCTTAATAAGTTCCTGATTGACCACATCTGCTCTAATCTGGTAACTGTATAAGCTTTCCCTGACAATTTCAAAACACCGTGTTTGGTGAAGAAATCAAGCATTTGAATTTAGCTAAAATAGTAACAACCTGTGGTAAAACATATTAAACACTTGAGAGAAGGACTATGATTTGAACACTGTGTTCTAGAGATAAGGATGTACTCACGTCACCATTTCAAATTATAATATGGAAAAAAAGTATAACCTCAATTACAAGCGCTATTGGTCTCTTCTGTTTTCTCCCACTCTTGGCAATAATCATTAATTTCAGAACTTCTATGAACTACTTTGATCGATATCTACAGAAGTACTTGTTAGAGTAATCATCCACGGAATTTCCATTCGCATCGCAAGTGTCTGGAAAATTTCTAGGAGAGACTCATGTACGTCTTCATCACAGCTGGAAGATTGCAGTTATTACAATGAATAGATGTTGGAGTTAGCTTTGCAATGATTCTAGTATTTCCATTAAAATATACATAAATTATGTCATATGCTTTGAAGTCACTCTTAAGTTTTAAGCTAATATTGGTTTCATTTGGCTATAGGTACCAATATGGTAGTACAGTGAGAGCAGTTTAAAAGTCCCTATACATAGTTTAGCCATTAGGCCCTGCGATGCCGCCGGTATTTTTTGCCTAGATTCGCGGCGCTCAAGCGCTTCACCATCATATTAAATAACGGAATTTGGAACTCAATCTCACTCTTATAGCTGGCGGTTGAAAAATTGCCCATTCTTCTCGACACACAATCCACATCTTCTTAGAAAATTGTCACCGAGAGGCATCAGTTCCCCATCACTAATGAACCTAACTTCGTTTCAAATGTTTTAAGTTCCTCCAGTGTGTGAGGGCTAGTTGAATATTCTCTATTTTTCAATCTCCTACAAAAATAAAAGTCAGCAGTCTATGGTTTTTACTGTTCAGTTACAAAATGTTTCATTAAAATGCTGTAATTAATAACTTTAATATTGTTTCTAGTGTTGGAAAAGGGCTGCTAAAATTTACATGTAAATGTCCGCCTCGTTCTGCCACTCAACTTTGTACCTGAAGATGAATATATGGCGACGCGGTGGATATTTCATCACTGCACAACACTGTATAATGAACCCTTATATTCTTGACCGCACAACACAACTGCCCAATTCTGTCCCATTTTCGCTCGCAACTGACTGTAAGAGAGAATGGAACCGCGCATGTCGTATGGGCAATCTAGCAACTGGAGGAGGGTAAGCCAGCTGCTCGGCTCTTCTAGTTGCGAGATATTTAAACTGTTCTTACTGTACGACATTAGAAACTGATACATTTGCGCTCATCGTTGATAGTTTCTGTTGTGAATGTACTTCCACTTTTCTTTTTGAATATTTATATCTATTTGAAAATAACGAGTCATTTAATATGTAAAAAAATAATTTACTAGTAGGATAGTGCGCCAGTTCCAGGGAGGGGTGGAGGCCGTCGTCCTTGTGCTCGTTTGGGAACGGATGCCATTTTGTCATCGTGAATATCTTTTAAAGCATGTCCGAAAGTATGACATTTAATGCGAAATAATTCAACTTAATGTCAATTAAAGCATATACAATTCTTATAATTGTATCGCTTGACCTCGGCAATATTGAACTCCGAATGTAATTATGAAATCCGCGGGAGACGAGAGCAACAATGAAAAAGTAAAGAAATTGGATTACATTAAATAATATTTTAATTGTTTAGATTTGATCCGCACTTTATAAATTTTCTTACACCAGTTAGTTATGTGATTGCGGTATTTCATTTGGTGCTATTTAATTAAAAAGATGGGAAAAAGCACAATATGGGTCAGCTGTACTCTTTGTTGAGAAATGCTGTTCAGAAGCTCAATTTCGAGAAAACAGGTAGATATATTTCTAGGATAAAATATTATAAAATATTTCCATCATAATGTGAGAACATCATGTGAAAACAATTTCCTTTATTTATTCAACAGGAATTGCAAACGGTTTCAAAATGTTTAGTAGGTGCAGAATCGTCGCCAAGTTCTGTCTGCAGCGCCAGATTAATCATCCGAAACTGAAATTGAAGGTAAGTTTTAGTTTTTTATCACATTGCAGCTAAGCATATTTGTCTTTCCACATTTACGATTTATTGTGCATGAGAAATCAGACACCCATCACGAAATGTCACAAAGGAATTTTATAAAACAAGTGTAAATGTAAGTATACAAATAGTTTCTGACTGCTAAGTAATCAATAGAGAATGTCACTGAATAAAATCACAGCATGGTGTTCTTTGCTAGACAAGAAAATGCAATACTTGACAAAACTAACACCCACTCGAGCTTGAAGGAATAATTACTCTCAGGTGCAGGAGCATCCCAAATCTGAAAAATTTGTGAACAGCAATTATATAAGAATTCCTATGATTACTAAGTGAAATAATAAACAATTGATAAAATTAAATAATTCAGACCACCATTAATAAAATTCAGAAATAGTATTTTTATCGATATTTTGCATAAACCACCGACATACATGTTAATGAGCAGAATTCTATATATAAGGATTGTTAATGGTTTTATGTAGAGCATTTTATAGGATTTTGTTCAACCAAAATAAGTGATTCTGACAATAATTTCAAAACTGTTAAGATATCGTTACCATTGAACTGCATTTAAAAATGTATGAGAACTTCGATAAGTTCATGAAAATCAAAAAATGGTAGCAGTAGATTGCTTTTAACTTCACCTTGTCAACGTGAGACCGTTGAGAGAAGTTGTACATGGTCGTAAACAGTTTAGAAGCTTAGTATGTGTTTGAGAACGATTTTTTTGCTTGATTTATACCGGTGTTTCCGTGATGATGATAAAAAATTTCAGGGATGATAGAGAAAGGCAAATGTATATATTTGAGATAGGAAACTTTGATCCGGAAACGTATCAGTCGCAAGTTATGAGCAAAAGGCGTTCTTCTTGGGTTGTAGGAAGTGTAACAATAGTACAAGGGTAGGTATCCAGGAAAATGAGTAGGCGATATCATGGGGTTGGAAAAGTAACTCCATTAGTCAATTTAGATGCTTGAGATTTAAACTTTATTGGAACATTCACTTGTTCGTCAACATATGAGCCCACAGCTCACTTTTCACTTGGCTTGTGAACACCTTAATCAGACGTTCCCTGAATGTGGGTAGGAAGAAGGGATCCTTTTTCATGTCGCGTTTGTTCACCTGACCTGATCACACTTTTTCTATTGCGGAGCCATGTGAAATGAGACATCTGTAGAAATTGAAGAGGATCTCATGGCAAGAATTCTAGCTGCCTGACATCGTTATAATGACTCCAGGATTGTTCGACAGGATAAGACTGCGAAGTTGTGTCTGCATCGAAGCTGGGGAGCGACATTTTCAACAGTTATTGTGTTTTCCCAGTAGTATAGGTATCATAAAATGATTATATATACAAAGATTCGTATGTATGTTATTCCATTTCATAAATATCCCAAAATTACTTTGGCGTATTATTTGCGACTGAGGCGTATCCAGGCGTTCCGTATTAATACATTTATCCTTCTTCGTTAGCCCCGAAAGTTTGTATCAATAGGACGGAAACCCTGATAAAAGCGCTCAAAATATATAAGCACGAATTTCGTGTATTAATGAAAAATTATTTATTGAAAGAGCAACGGCCGCAGAAACTACGATTGATTCGTTTTATTTACGGACGCTCTTTAACAGGTCATCAGCGTCCCATTCAATTCCGGGCGTAAAACTGTAGACAAATTTTGCTCAGAGGCCTCTTCATTCAGGCTTGAGGTTCTTTTGCGTGCCGCAAATGTACGACACGGGACCCACGGCTTTAATTCCCTTCCGAAGGAAGCCATACTTAGGATTTTTACGCCCGGAAAGATCCATCAATCCTGGCCGGGTTTGAATCCGCGACCTTGGGTTTAGAAGGCAAGTATGGTTACCACTACACCACCAGGACCGATGCAGAAACTAAGGCAAAGCTAAATAAACATTATGGAGAATCTGCACTTTTGCTTAGAATGGTGAATAAATGATCGAGTTTAGATGAGACCAAACGAGCACAAGCGATGCAGACAGTTCCGGATGTCATGTTGAGATAATGACTTCCGAAATGAAAAAAAAAAGACCACTGAGCGGTGCTGAGCGATCGGAGACGAAGATCTAAAATATATTCTATAAATATATTCTAAAATATATTCTATACTGAAGGTGCGCACATTTCCGGAGATTGAATGCGTCGTAATATTTTGCATTATCATTTACAAATGATAAAATTATTGGCGAGGTGGTGCCGCGTTTATTAACGATTGACGAGATAAGATAAATTGTCACTTCCGCGAAGAATTTGGAGCTGTTTAAACGAAACCAAGTAAATATGGAAGATGGTATGTGACAGTAGAAGAACGTGGATCTACCACCACATGCGGAAACGATCGGTTGCAGCCGGAGATAGCGCTTCGAAAAAGACAAAAACAATCCTCTCAGCAAGAAAGGTGATGCGACTGTGTTTCGAAATTGCCACTGCGTAATTTTAATTTCATTTTAAAAAGGGTAAAGTGATAATCGGTGAATATTACGCTATGCTACTTGAGCAATTAAGTGATACGATCAAAAAGAATCCTCATTAGGGGAAGAAAGAGACCCTGTCCAATCACAATAAGCGTTAGTGTACAAGTCGCGATTGTGACTTCAAAATCATTCGGCTTAAGATATGAAATCCTTACTTAATCTCCTTACTCTCCAAATTAGGCTCCCTCGGACTAATTCCTGTTCCCCAAAACGAGGAAATGCCTATTAGAAAAAAATGGCATAAATGAAGAGGTTGTGGCCAAAACAAATGTGTATTTTGCAGAGCTGAAGAAATCGCATTTTATGGATGGTATAAATAAATTATAATAGGGCTGGAATAAGTGCAGAAACTTGAAAGAAATAAAAGCGATTCATGCAAAAAAGTTATGTTTTCATTATTTTTGTACGCACTTGTTCAGCAGCCCCCTTATTTGGAGGCCTTGCGTTGAGTTTCAAAATTATATTGTTGGGGCTTATATGAGAATGCGTTAACATAAACATTAACTAAAAAATAAAGATAAGTGCAATAGCTTAGTATAAAATAAAAGTAGAAATGTACATAATACTCAATAATTCATGTAGCCCTGTGCTCCCGTATTTAAAATGAAAAGTGGGAGTCTATGATAACGCCTTAGTCTTCTTAAAAAGGTGTTAACATGCTTATCCCAGATTCATTCTACTCCTTTATAAACAATCTGTAAGTCTTTGAGAATCACTGTCATTGCTTCGACGCGTTCTGCTAAATTTGAAATTTCCTTCCAAAGTAAGCAAAATCTGGGTAATGAAATTTCTGCCAAAAATAAAAGTCAGCTTGAGATGATAAAAATGGACATAGTCGTCGTGAGTGCAACTCTCATAAGGTACAGAAATTCACGTTGACAAAACAGCTGCATAGGAAAGTGCCTGTTCACGCATGCGCAGCCCTCTGACTGCTCAGTTATGAAAAGATCGCTCGACTGGTACATAATAAATCAATAGATTTGAATGAATTCCTACAGATTTCACATATAGAGAATTATTTTTTCAAACATTTTCCATTCTGAGTATAAGTAACACCTGTGCTCATTGGTCCTGAGGTGAGCCAGCTAACTACATTAGGAAATAAGAAGAGATCACACTACATATCTCTAGATAAGGGAAAGATTATGGCAATAACTTTCTTCCCATTGTCCTTAAAATAACAGCAATTTAAATGAATAGATCATTACCCTTATTATTATAACCCACAAAAGGATTTTTCCGCACAAAGAAGTCGTGTTCTCGCAGTTATTTTTAAGAGTGTTAAAGTATGTGAAATAACAAGAGGAATTATTTGACATAACTTCATATCGGTAAAATGCACACCATTTGCAGAATGCGAATAGTGCACATTTCATAGCACCATAAAGTAATACACTCTACGAAATATGACAGGCTGTATCCAAACCCTGCCATTTAATTAAACTTGCTCTCAAGCTTTCAGTGTGCACTGTGCATGTCTTAATCAAAACTTATCAAAAACAAGGGTGTCTCACGCTTCCTATATGACAGCTACAAACAAAAACAACTACTTACTTTGCTGCAGGCAACAGAACTACATGAATTAAATAAAGCGCTCTAGAATTACATTACTCTGCTGCCCTGCTCATGCTGGTAAAAATAATTTTTAGATGAGCTTACTCATAATTTGCAAGTCTTTCTTTCAAACGTTTGCTTATGATGCCTTCTTGCACACTCGGCTGTTGTATTTCTGTCTGGGTATCCTTAATTTTAAATCTGAATATATATATATATATATATATATATATATATATATATATTCTATGAAATTCGGTGTCTTCAGTTTGCAATCGTTGCCAATTTTTTTCCCTGCCTTAGCTTGTTTAAGCCCTCTTTACCTACATTGGTAAAAACTATACTATTTTGTGTTCCCTACATTCATGCTTGATGGCAATCCGCATATTTTGGGCGGATATTTGAAATTAAATACATTTCTTCTTACCTCTCCTTGCTTCGTTTTTTCTTATTCGGTGAACCCATATTTTCTAACTTGTTCTTCCTTCGTAGCCTCCAGAATATTAAAGCATCGGATCTCATTTTATGCAGTGCCGACAGTTATTTTGGCAACCAGCTGTTGCCTCAATTGGACGGACGTTTGCTGTCTTTCTTTTTATACACCTATTCACTCTAAAAGTTTTCAGAATTCACTGAAGAGTCTATCATGACCATTGTGATCAAGAACGGCAGTTGTAAACTTCAGTACATGTCCTACTCAATTAATCTGTCTTTGGTAGAGTTCTTTGCTGGTGCCTCGATAGCACTATCATCCAATGCATATATTGCATTCCTGCAGCTTTCACGTTATAGTTCGCAGTATTCACTTTCTTCAGTTGTTAACTCGAAGTAAACTAGTTAATATCTGTACTACGATTGCCATATTTTATTTCTAATAAACCAACAAGCTTTTTTTCTGAAAAGTTTTTGCTTGAGGTTTCAATTAATTAATGCATTATAAATTATTCACTATTGCTCGAATTGAATATTTCCATACGATCCATATTTTGTTACATTTGAATTAAAAAATCTTCTTTTGAGGAAATGAAAAGTCATATACAATGTGTTCAGAAAGTATTCGACTGGTAAGATTCTTGCGTATCGACAATTGTATTTGCCAGAAAATACATTAATGAACAAAATCAGCTGTGTTAATATTTAATTTTATGCACTAATAAAACGTGATGTAAACAAAATCTCGTTTGTTTAAATCAAAAAATATTTCAAGATAAACTAAACAAGTCATTTCATTCCAAGGAAATGTTCCTTTGAAATATGGAATGTATTTCTTAATCTGATATTATGTTCTCTCTTTTGTATTTTATTATTTTTCCTTTTCTCTTGATGATTTCTTGAAATCTTCTTAAAAGGAATTTTACCCATTCCGCTATAATATAATTATAAAAGTTGTTTTCATTGCGGCTCCAATTCGGATTTCAAATTATTTTTATTTGATTTACCCAATATTTCTTGATATTTCCTTCAAATAGTGCTGCCTTAAGTCTTTGTTGTTGTTGTTTTGTTTATTTGTTTATTTACGGACTCTCTGTAACAGGTTATCAGTCCCTTCACAGCCACGGGTGGCCGAGGTCGTTAAGCGCGGACTCGTAAGCGGGAGATCTCGGGTTCGAATCCCTCCAGGACCGTCCTTCCTGACTGAGGATTTTTCCAGGTTTTCCTCGGTTCTCATAATTGCAAATGCCGGGGAAATACCCTAAACTAAGGCCTGGAACGTTTCCTTCCTTAAAAAAAATTACCCAATATATCATTTCATGTATCATCAGTGTTCACTGCCTGTGGTGCCTCAGTAGTAAAAATGGGCGTTAAACACCATTAAAAAAAGTTCCATTCAATTCAGGGCGTGAAACGGCCGATAAGTTTTGCTCAGAAGCCTCTTCTTTCAGGCTCTAAATCTATTACATGGGACCCATGGCTTTACTTCACTTCCGAAGGATTTTTACGCCCGAAAAATCCATTGATTCTGGTCGGGACTGAAACCGCGATCTTGGGTCTACGAGGCAAGTATGGTTACCACTACACCACCAGGATCGACCCTTAATTCTAGAATTATAAGTTTTAGGACATGTACTATGTAAAAACATAGTCATTAGAATAGACTCATATCTTTCTCATAATATACATAGTGCGCCTCATCAACTCTGCTCATGTAGTCATCTACCTCTGTCTTGCGTAACACTGCGGTTGGTCTTGATAGTCCAATGGTAACCATATCTTCTTCATAGGCCCGAGAGTACCAGGACCAATCGTGGCCTCTGAGCAAAATTTAACGGCTGTTTCACACCCTGAATTGAATGAGACACTGATGAGATGCTAAAAAGCGTCCTCAAGTAAACTAAAGCAATAAATAAATAACATGTCTTTTGAAAATGTTAAATTTGATTTTTTCTGCGACTATCATATTTTTCTACTAGTCATAGGTAAGATTTTTCATTAGCGTTGACGCGCTAGACTCTTCTTCTTAATAACCTTACTAATATATGTCTTTTATGGGTTGTTCGTTTCTGATATATAACTTAGCGTGCGAATTTGTTGAAATTGTTTTCTTAAATGCATTTGTTTACTCAGAAACCATCTTAGGAGCACTTAATTTTCGTTTTTTCTGCACCTTTTCTCTTTCAGTTGTACTGAACAACGCCCGTTCCTTGATGCATTTTAATATGTTTTTAGCGAATTCCAAAAGAATGAAGCTATTGCCGGCACCGTGAAAAATCTGCTCATTTTTCGGCTATTTTTTTTTTTTTTTTTTTTTTTAGCGAATTCAGAAGGAATGTAAGTTATTGCTGTTGTACCAGTGGAAAGAGTTTTTACTAATTTATCCAAATCTGCATAGATCGTACTACAAGATCCTTAAAAGAAGTAAAAAAAATAAATAAATAAAATAAAATAAAATATTTCGAAAAATATGATTATCTAAGTGTGTGTGTGTGAGTGTGTGTCCTGGTCTCTCTAGTGGTTGCAATTTGCTTTCTCTCAACGAAAACTCGGCACAAAATCAATTAACAAACGACTCTTCCAATTCGATAACCAGAAAAACTGGGCCATTGGGGTTGGGCGTTAACCTAAAGCGAAAATTTTTAAAAAAAAATGAAAAAACGCTCTAGTGGCCACAATTTTTGTTTTATCGGAACAAAATACAATAAAAAAACTTTTAAATAAATTGATAAAAGTAGTTTTTGAAAATCGTGACAATCGGCCAGCTCAGAATGGGGGCATAACTGAAAAACTTTTGGTGGTTAAAGCGAGATTTAAAAATGCAATGTTCAACATCTCGGTATACACTAGAATAAACTAGGAAAAACAGTTTTCAAAATTCTATGAAATCAGAGTATTAAGAGGAGGGGTTTACCCGAAATCCAAAATTTACAAATTGCTTTAGTGACATTATTTATGATTTTTCGCAACACAACTCCGTATATGCCGTTTAAACAGAATAATAAATATCGTGTCTGAAAATCAGGGAAATAGAGAGATTATGAGGGGTTTGCCTGTACCACAAAATTTAAAAATCTCTCTAACAGCATTAATATATATATTATTAACGAAACCTCGTATAAGCCATTTAAATAGAATAAGAAAAATAATTTCTGAAAATGAGAGAAATCGAGCCATTAGGAGGGGGGATTGCCTGAAACCCAAATTTAAAAAACCTTCCTAGCAGCGCCAAAAATTGTTTTTAACAACAAAACCCTGCAATTTTTATTGATTTATTTACGGACGTTCTTTGACATCTTAGGTCATCGTCCCATTCAACTCAGGGCGTGAAATGGCCGACAAATTTTGCTCATAGGCTTCTTTTTCAGGCTTGAGGTTCTTTTTCGTGCCGTAAATGTACGACACGGGACCCACGGCTTTACTTCCCTTCCGAAGGAAGCCATACTTACAAAACTCTGCATACACCAATTAAATCAAATAAGAAAAATAATTTTTTCAAAAGTATCAGATTTTTGGGAGTGGGGGGTACACCCAATAACTTTGGGATTTAAGTCCAAATTTAAAAATCCTTTTAACGGCCACAAATTTAATTTTTAAAGGAAATTCGATATATGCCATTGAAATAAAAAAAAACAGTTTCTGAAAATCAGTGGAATTGGAAAATGCAGAGTTTACACAAAATTTATAAATCGCTCTAGCGGTAGTGGTATTTGTTTTGCAACGAAACTCATTATATTATATTGAAATAAAATAATAAAAATAAAATAGTTCCTGAAGGTCATGTAATCGGATTATTAAAATGGGAGAGGTGGTTTCCTGCACCCTAAGATTTAAAAATCGTTATAGTGGCATTAATATATGTTTTTCGTAACGAAGCTCCCCCATATGCCATTTAAATAGAATAAAAAATAGTTTTAGAAAATTAGGGGGTTAGGGGGTTAGGGTTACCTGAATACCAAAATTTAAACATCGTTCTAACAACACCAATGTTTTTTTCACAATTAAACTTGGCATACACCATTTAAATCAAATAAGAAAAATAGTTTTTGAAAATTATCTCAGTATTGGGAGCGGGGGGTATATCTGAAAAATTTTAGGGAGTAAGCCCAAATTTAAAAATTGCATTATCGGCACCAATGTTTGTTTCCTGACAAGAAAACTCAGTATATACCATTTAAATAAATAAAATAAATGGTTTCTGAAAATTAGAAAAATTGGACTATTAGGAGTAAAGGTATACCTGAAAACCAAAATTTAAAAAGTGACTTTGCGTTTAACCTTTTCTACGTTGTTTTAAAATAAAAGTAGAAATTAATTCAGAATATAAACTGCATTTACAACGTTTAAAAAAAAAGCTCGTTGTGAAGATAGCAAACGTGAAATATTAATCTAATATGTGATTGAGAATTATAGTTGTATGTAAGAGAGCTCTGTAATAATCTCCAGAAAACGTTAAACGTTGCGTTATGTTTTTTGCCTACAATAATATTTAAATTAATTTTCAAAACCAATGAAAATCAATAAAACTTTCGATTGTTCTTTGCTGATTCTGTATATTTACTTAGTACATCGAAATTATGTTTAAATGAAACATGTTTTTGTTTTATTGAAACATATGACCATCATCATCTTAAATACATAATATAACGCGAAACTTTCTATTAATATTTTTCTATTTAAGTAAATTTGATGATATCAATGGGTAAGTTCAAAAACATAGTTACATTTAAAAATATAACAGTTCAACTTTGTTTATCAGTGGTCAAATCGTATTTAATTTAACTAATACTATACTATTAATTCTTGTGGTTTAATCTCAATAATAATAATAATAATAATAATAATTCCAAAAATGTAGTTTCTCCTTTGTATACTTTAAGTTGCAAGAATTCTAATTTTGTTCCGCTAATAATACACAGTAATGCCACAACTTATGTCATTAATTAATAAAGCCTAATTTGGGTTTCATATTCATTTTTAATAAAAGTTTTTTTCAACCGGTGAGGAATTCACTTAGTTTACACAGCTCCTGCGTGACAGACTTTTGTGTTCTTAAACTTACAATATTTATGGTTGCAGTAATGCGACTATTGAGTGCTTCCGCCAATAATCTGCAATGCGTTTTTTTTTTCTTTAAAAAGTAGTTTTCTTTGCCTTACGCCTCTACTCGCTGTTAGCCCATTAAAAATTTACAAAATGTAGTAAAACCTGACAACTATTTATGCATTTTTATACAGGTTTTGCTTGGTGAGTGTGAGTTCATGTAAATGTTGCCACCATACGAATAAACGAATAGTGTGTTTGAGTCCCCCACAGTATTATGTTTCCATCTAAATCAAACTAAACATACAACTTGCTCTGTTTTCTTTTTAATGTCATAAGAGGTGAGTATTTAACAGTAAAATTTTATATCTTACGTTTTTATTTATGCATTTTGTATCAATTGTATTTTAAGGAAGTCAAAATGCCTTATCCCTTCAATGTTAAATTTAGAAAATTCATTCCCATTAACTTCGAAACTATTAAAGATAGCTAAGTTTGCATGATGTATGAGACATTATTTCACATGATTGATGAAAAAAGAAGAGATTGCAACCAAGAGTAAGAAATTGCGTTTTTATACGATGCCTGATAAAATGGGAAGTTTGTAAGGAAAACTATTTTTTTTTTTTTCAGAATGGGAATCAAACATAAAAATTAACAGAAAACTTAAATTTGTATAATAAATATGCCCTCAAAGTCCTCCAGGCTGATAGTACTCTTATCTCTTTCTCCTGATCCTAATGTTTTTATTCTTCTTTCTGTTTATTTATTTGTTTAATTGTTTATTTACTGAACCATTGGAAATAAAGATCTCTGTAGAGCAAATATTTGCAAAATGCGATGTTTAACTTGAGTGAATGATCCAAAAGAGCGTAAGTAAAAGCTGTGACACATAATTAAAAAAAAGTTTTGTAGTTATATAATTATCGTGCAGTTTTAAAGCAGATACTAAAATATTCAGAAAAATTAATATATTTATAGGTTATCAAAATTTAAAAATGAAAAAATATAATTAAAATCGCCATTTTATTCTTCTTAACCTTGTGAATATGAACAGATTAATGCTTACTGGATTCATAAGTTAATATAGATACGCAATTATTTCTTTTTTCCATTTTGCTGTTGCATTTGTCATTATTTGGAAACCTATAATACCCTGTATTTCTGTAGTGGTAGTGGTAGTGGTAGTGGTAGTGGTAGTGGTAGTGGTAGTGGTAGTGGTAGTAGTAATTATTATTATTATTATTATTATTATTATTATTATTATTATTATTATTATTATTATTATTATTATTATTATTATTATAAGTGTTGACACATCTACGAGTATCAATACTATCAGAAGGTATCAGCTTTATAAATGTATACATTTATTTATTTAAAATAAATATTTTCATTAAGCTAATTAAAGATAGGTGAGTGGGAACGTACGGCTGCGGTGATTACTGATACAATAATAGCATCATTTATCACATTCGAGTAGAGAGATTCAGATGGGGAAGTTCGAGTTTGAGGCCGGACAGAGACGATAGCTCAAATTGGTTAGAGCATCGTGAAAACCACACGTTATGTTATGGCTACACATGTTCGGTGTATAGCAGCTATGATATGAAAGTGGATTTATGCATTGCAAAAAATATTTAGATTTGTTATGAAGAAATGTAATATCACTCAAAGAACAGTAGGGAAAATCGTAAGGTAAAACACTGAAGATAACGTTACTGGGTATCATTTAACTACTTAAGTGGGAAGAAACTATGATCTGGAGAATATAGTTGTCTAGGGATATATACAAGTGAAAATGAATTTAAATTACAATAACATTAAATAAAGTAAGCAACATTATTCCCAGATATTTACAGTCATTGAAGCACTCTACATAATCTCTCCAAAAGCAAATAATTTATCGATTAATGGTTTTGAGACTGCTATTTATGTCAGAATATTATCCTAAAGAGCTAAGCGTAATAATAAACCAACAATCTGCGATCTGTTTGCCAATGATTACTTAGGTTGCTATATGCACTCGTTTATCTTTTGATTGTTCTAGCTATTTCCTTATCATACACTATGATCACATTAATGGACTCCATTGTACGATAAAGATAAGAGCTGCAATAGGTGCGGTTATCACATTCCTGTATAGAAGGGTTTTCATCTTCAGCGATTATCATAGTGAATAAATTGTCACTTAGGATTTGTTTTGGCATAAAAGATATACGTGTAATTACTTAGTTTCTTACAACAGTCATTATACAACATATGTTGAAGTCAGTGAAAAGTCACGCTGTCACATTCTGACTAAATGTTGTGATTCTGGATATTATTACAAGAATTACTCATAACCGTCACTGCAGTTTATATTTACACCTTTATTTTTTAATTCTGTACATATTATTACAGTTTATTAACATTTATGAATCTTAAACTTTAGACCTTCTTTTATAGGTTCATCATTTATAAGTGTGGATAAAAATTGGTACTAATCCTAACTTATTTTTATCCATGATTAATTTAAATTTTACTTTAAGAAAGAATTAATCTGGGGTGGGAGTATTTTACCTCCGGACAAACTCAGATCCAGCATTTTGGAGCGAGAACGCCGTTTTACTGACGCAGTTCCAACATCTGGCATTGTCCCAAGCTCTGGGCAAACAGACATTGATACGTTGCAGGCCTCCACGTGGTCAGGAATTCTGCTACTTCACTACTAGAACAAATACTTTAAGTCTGCATATTATCGGAGGACGAACCACTGGGCGGATTTCGTTGTCAGCTATGAGCTTTAACATAAAGATTTTAGCGCGTGGCCATGAAAAGATCAGTTACAAAGCACTGTAATCTTTATTGCCATATATGAAGGCGTAGGAATGCCAAGGAACGAATAACTTTCATTAGGTTAAGTTAAGTAAGGTTAGGGTAGATTAGATTAGACCAGGAAATTTCAAGCCTACAATTAAACCCTACTCATGTTCGTGGTAATGTACTCATTAAGAAACTTGTAACTTTTCTCTGCTACCAAGTAAACTTAATTACCTTTAATTTGATACCCTCCCGTTAATACCCTGAAAATATTTAAAGTAGCAAGTGTGCTGGAAGGAAACACCCCAGGATATAGCCGGAGAAAGGTAATTTCCAATAAGGAGGAAAAGTAGATTCAAAATCACTCTAATTTATTCAACAATAAGTAAAGTTATGATTCACATGCAAAACTATGATTCACTTGAAAAAATGACGTTCGTGTAATCACAAAAAATAGCAACTTTTAAAGTATAAATGTTTAAAACAGTGGCACACAAATAATATAAAATAATTTCTTTTAAACTTCAAACAATTAACAGGGCTGAAACGCTTTAAAATATCTTCCATTTGAGCAATAAAGATTTTTAGTGCCAGTACAAAATTTGCAAGAACATGGCTTCACCTTACAAGTCCCACTACACTCACAAAAATACAAATAAAATGTTAAACGAAAATTAATAATAGCATAATAAAATATTACCTTACAAACTTTAAAATACCCGGGTCACTGGATCAGACTGGCGGGAAAAGCTTTAAAACTAACATATAATAGAAATTGAGGTATGTGTATTCACCCCAGGTCCCTATGCAATTTTTCTGATTAGAAACTGAGACAGGAACGAGAAAATCAATACGATTACAGCATGCGCTTTTAGAAATATCATGCACACCTGTTCCAGTCAATGGAAAGCAAAGCCAGTGAAAGAATGTTTCTAACATGGAAAGAACGAGCAAGGGGAAGAGAGCATTAGGAACAAAGGAAACGTGTGCAATAACGGCACATTTCGGGTGTTAAGGATATGTAATATTAGTAATATTATTAGTATTTTACCTGTTTAAAAATAATCCAAAAATAAAAAAAAATCTAATTAAAATAACTTCTCAACTCGATCGTTGAGCTCAATATGATATTCCTGATTGTTTGCGCTAATACGATAACACTAAGCTATCAGAAACCCAGCATACAGGCTATATTCTCTAGTGGGAGGCAGGTGCCCCAGGTAAACAAGGTAGATAGCCACCGCAAAACAGAACATCACCGCAAATGACGGGACTTCAGTTTATGTGTGCATGTTTGCATTAATCTCAGTCTGAGAGATTCATCCATACTACATTCCTTTTGTAGCCTAATTCTATTTAAAGTTATTTTTCCACCATTTGCTTTGTTCTAATAACATGTTAGTAATACATTTCACAAATATCAAATCAATGAAAGTCTGTTACTATTATGTTTCTGTGATGCTTCCATTACTGAGTTTTTATAAATAATTCCACCATCTTAGATGAAATTTTTTCGCTTATGATTATTTTATATGTGCGTTTCTGTACGAGCCATACTAATTAAATATGGATTGATTTAATATGACCGTAATGCAGCCGTTTCATTGTTTGTTAATTAGGTTTATTTATGTTCGTCATCCGCACCCCATTCAATTCAGGGCGTGAAACGGCCGACAAATTTTGCTCAAAGGCCTCTTTTTTCACGCTTGAGGTTCTTCTCTCTTATTTCCTGGCATTCGTATTCTCGAGGTAACAGTGCGTTCCTTCCACTAATGAAGGTTCTGCTTATTTAAAGACCTTAAGTGAATGTATTGGAGAGAAAGTTTTTGACTACTTGAAAAGAAATAAACGTATAAGAACTCAGAAGATATTTTGTGAGGTTTATGTTGATGATTTGTTTATTCACGGACGCTCTTTAATATTTCAGGTCATAAGCGACCCACTCAATTCAGGATGTGAAACGGCCGACAAATTTTGCTCAGAGTCCTCTTCTTTCAGGCTTGAGGTTCTTCATTGTGCCGTAAATGTACGACACGGAACCCACGGCTTTACTTCCTTTCCGAAGGAATCCATACTTAAGATTTTTACACCCGAAAAAATCCATCGATCCTGGCAGGGATTGAATCCGCGATCTTGGGTTTCGAATTTTCATTATTAATTTACCTATATGTTCACAAAATACATTCGTCCACTAATTTACCCACTGAACCAAAAAGGAGCCACCTCGCGGTTTAGATAATGGTCTGAGCGGCCAGAAGCTCATTGGTTACTGGCTGTCCGCCAAACCTTCAAAAACTGACCTTGGGAATCTCGTCTCGGGGCATAAGACAAATTCAGCAGCGAGTTCCTATAACGATGTTACATTGGGGTTACTAATAAGGACTTTAAAGGAACCTCGTTTCATCTCTGACCAAGATGTCAGTCAGGATTAGGAGAAGCCGATGTATCAGTAGCCAATGAACTTCTTTGCAGCGGATGCAGAGAAATTTGCTAAAAGTGAGTAAGGCTACGTTTAGGTTCACTAACTAACACGGGACACCAAAGTTGTGTTCCCAAAATAAAAGTATCCCATTCTTACACATTTCATGTTGTTAAACACAAACCTGGCAGTAGTATTTCATATTTGGTTTGGACTGGTGGAGAATATTTCGGTACCTCAGCCTACCTCAACGGCTAGCCCTTTGTGTCTATGCCCGCGGTGGATGCACCTTCGGGAGGAAGGGAAGAAGAAGAAACCCGGTGATTGGATCAACGGATCTTGCCCCGAGCAAGAACCGAACACAACTAGCCAACATATAAATGATCGTGTTACGACTTCCTAATGTGTACGTTACCCATGCTCATTACTAACCTTACACAGTAATTTAAGTGAATAGCAAAATTGCCTTTAAGAATATGTTACAGAATATCAATTTGCGATATAAAGACATGTTAATCAGTTCTTTGTAGTTTTCTGCATTTATATTTCCGAGAAAGTTAATTGTTAATGCGGGAGGTTGCTGAGAGCTGTCAAATCTGAGTTTTGTTCTTGTGTGAGAAACTGTGCTGCAGAAGATTCATTGTGGCCAACCTGTTGAATCATTATTAGACTCCAGGACTTGGTTCACTTCCTTTCTATTCTCTGAATAGACGGAAAATTCTTTCGGAGGAGCCGGAACTGGAAATTCTTTTTGGTCTATTTGAATACTTCATTGCCCAGTTCTTTTCCTAGCTATGTCTCCAGAACCATACAGAAATAGTAGTCATTCGCATGAATATTTGGCTCCCTTCTATAGCATTAGTATGGACATTTTTCCGTTCTTCATTTTAGAAATAAATGTACTGCAGCATATATGGGGATCCCAGGCCTAGTCTTGTTCCTCAATCTTATATACCAAATAAAGATAATATATCCCTTACTATCTTGCTTACAAATGTTATTTCCCCATAATTTTAACGAAAATTATCTACATTATTTACACACTTATGAATACATGAATGTAACACGAAATGAACTAAATATTTTAATTTTCATATTACAGAAAAGTATAGGAGTGCATCGCAAAAAGAAAAATAATGACTGCCTACTTCACAAAACTTCAGCCTATATTATACATTGCACTATCATGATTTGATATTAGTACCAGTCAAGTTACTAAGGTTACGGTTCAATTGCTTGTATGGACAGTGTGTGTGAGATAATCTAATGCAATATGACATAGGCTGCAATCGGAACACTGAAATATAGCACTGGTAAACAATTATGTATCTCTCTTAATCAAGAGGCAATCAACAATTTTGCCATCATTTTTGTATTCAGCACTTGAAAATCTGTAAAGGTTAGCTATTTTCATTTTAAGAGACAAATTATGACATTAATTTGTAGGTAATTAATTATCAAAAATCTTCTGTTCACATAAAGTATGTGTGTTTCAATTTAACGACTCATATAATTCGATATTTTACAGATACTTTTATTAGGGTACTTATACTCGTATTGTTTTAGCCCACCACTACGCACTATACTATTTTGATGTACATTCCTAGCTTCATTTTGGAATATTATTGATATACTATTTTTAATTTTGTATCCTAAGTACTTACGACCGACCTAAGTACTTACAAGCGACGATATTTTCTAAAATGCTGTTTTCTAGAGAATGAATAATTTCAAGACTGAAAATTTATGAAACCTTTGAGCAATTGTAGACAGTAATCTCTGTTGAGAAAACCATGATGCAAATCAGATGCAAATCAGATATGTAATTCGCTTCTTTAAAAGAATAAATGTGTTACTACCCAGAACCTTTAAAAATACTTTGATGCAAACCCTAGTTTTGCCTCGCTTCAACTACTTTATTTTCTGCAAACATACTAAGTTTTAATTATAGCGTGCTTATAATATGTGTGTATGTTATATCTGCGATGTGCGTTTTATCGACCATATAACACCCTCTCTGGCATGTTGTCTTGGTTTCGTCTGAAAGACCGAAGAAATATAAATTGTTTCGCGCTGTTTTTCAAAATTATCCATAACATCTTTTCCATCTAATCTATCTTCTCGTTTTCAAAACCTATTCTCCTCTCACAACTTTAACATGTGCTCTGAAATCCGAAATGTTCTATCATTTCCATTGTACCAAAATAACTTTATTTGCCTTTCACTGCCCGCATTTGAAATGTAATGCCATAGGACGTCAAAGACTGCCAAATTTTAAAATTGGTTAGTAATAATTGTCTTAGACTTAATATTCCTTATGCTGTAATACAAATATTTATTTGTTGCATTTAGCTTTAAAATGGATCGTGTTTTTATTTGCATTCTTAATAATAATAATAATAATAATAATAATAATAATAATAATATTATTAATTTTTGTATCATGTTCATTATAAAGTTGTATTTAATTCTATATGTTTTAATAGTAGACATAATTTTCATTCTCTTTCATGATTTGTATAAGTAATATGTGTGAGATTTTTATTTTTATTTATATTTTTGCCGCTTGTGCTATTATTGCTCTTATTATTGTGTTAATATGTTACATTATTCATGTTTACTAGCACATTTATTCACACTATCATGTTTTATATAGGTTTATATGTGTATTGTTCTTGTTACTGCTTGTGTTTTATTGTTGATTGGTGATAAACGCCCGTTTGTACTACTGAGGCACCATAGGCGGTGGACAGTGATGATACATGAGATGAGATGATATATTGGGAAAGGATTTTTAAGAATGGAAATGTACCAGGCCTAAGCTTAGGGTACCTCACCGGCATTTGCCATTTATGAGGATTGAGAAAAACCTGGAAAAAACATCAGTCAGAGAGGACGGTCCAGGCGGGATTTGAACCCCAGACCTCCCGCTCACGAGTCCACGCCGTAACGACCTCGGCCACCCGTGGCGGCGCTTGTATTATAATTAGGTATTGAGGGCAATGGAAATGCTGGACTTTGTTGGCAGATAGAAAAGAGGAGGGGGGAGACAGCTCAGATCGGAAGGGGCAGATGATCGGGAAGGGGGTAGGAAACATCAGTCACAGTATATTTGGGGGGGGGTGTAAGCTATTTATTTTTTTACTTTTTCCTTCTGTTTTATTTATTTGTTTAAATATTTTCTATTATAGATTTTTTTTGTTTTTCCATTTATTTATTTCGTTATTAAACACATTGTCTTTTAAGAGTTAAACATTGGTTTGTACAATTTAATGCATTTCCTAGTGTATTGGGAAAGCAGTACGGTCCCAGGACCCGTGCGACATGGATAAGTTAGTTTTGTAACAAATATATTTTTAAATAAATACACCACAACCACCAAATATTATTATGGTAGAACGGAAGAGAAAGCGCAATGGCCTTTGCTCATCTACAGTAAAAAAATTAAAAGCATCTTAGTTATTTGACATTTTCATTCATGCATGCGTGTAATACGATCTAAGAATTAATTGGATTAATAACATAAATATCTGATCATAATCAAATGAATGTCTAGTGCTAGTTGAGGTTAGTGTATTGGATTACAAAAGGTCTCGAAGCTAAATGTTGCAAGGACACGATCTGCCTGACTCTGCAGTTAAAGGAGTGCTATCAGCCTACAATATCAGTATAAGAGAATGTTCTTAGTTCGAACCCCGCGGCGGTACCTTATAATCTGATGCAGAAGAAGGAACTTGATGTATTGTCGTAAGTTATAGTTATTCAGCACAAAGAAGTTGAAGAGCTTATTAAGACAAAATGGGGAAATGGAAAAACACGAGACAATGGCCAGTCTTCCAGTTTAGTGGGCTAAGGTAATCCCTCTGTGTAAAAGAAACTTTACTGTAAGCATCACGAGACTACAGCATCGAGCACTGAACTGAACAATGTAGTGAAATATATAAATCCACTCACTCTCTGAGAAACTGAAAGACTGGCTTTCAACGGCAAGCACTCTATAAGAAACAGGAGTGGAGCAGATAATGAAATTAACTGAACAAGTCTCCCTTTTAATTACTCTGACTTTGATTAAGCATCTGCGTATAAAAAACAAAATCCAGAAATTTAATTACATCTGCAATACAATTACAAGAGTTTTTAAAAACAAGGCTTGCGGATTCCTGAACATCTCCATTTCGATCAACAGTTTTAACTAGAGCGAAGGGTAGCCGGCAGGATGCACATAATTAATACCAGCTACTTGGAACAATTTCCAGTTTTATAAAAGAATAGTGTCAAACAGAACATATTTATTTTCCTGACATTTCATACTTTGCTCCTGTGAAGGACACTTACTTGCCTGAAATATTGGTTGTATCTTGCATTATTTTCAGCGTTTCTTTTTAGAAATAATAACATCCTGTTCCTACATATTGTCTTCATTACTCAGTACGAGTGATTTTACATTTTTCATGAGCAGTATAAAAAGTTTTCGTTTTTTAACTTGCTATTTTAATTTAAACAAAAAATATGAAAATTTAGATATTGAGTGAAAATGTTAAAACAAATGTTGATTACATTTAAATTTAACCTCCTCACTTAAAGACACTCTCTGAAATTTTACAGCACTGCAACATAATGACATTTAAATTTTAAAGAGGATTCAATTGTTATAAATTTTGTTTTCTACGTTGTTTTGCAACCTGTTGTTGTTGTTGACTTGGTTTATTTAGGACGCTCTGTGACATCTCAGGTCATCAGCGTCCCATTCAATTCAGGGCGTGAAACGGCCGACAAATTTTGCTCAGAGGCCTCTTCTTTCAGGCTTGAGGTTCTTTTTCGTGCCGTAAATGTACGACACGGGACCCACGGCTTAGCTTCCCTTCCGAAGGAAGCCATGATTGTGATTCTTAATCCATCAATCCTGGCCGGGTCAACCTGTTGTGGTTATATAAATTTAGACAGAATAAATAAAAAATGCGCATTTAATGAAGTTGTGTGTTTTGGTGAAAATTGCGTAAAACACTGTACTACCTACTAGAAAGAACAGCCAGAGTTCCGAAATGGGCTGTATTACTGTACATAATTGTAATTATATCCAAAATAAGTCGTTTTCTTCCTACAACTAAATCATTTATTTTTAATTCTATCCAAATAACAGCAATAATAACTGTCTGGTTTGCCAGGCAACGACAGAAGTCAAAAAGCTGATAATAACGGAATTCTCTTTAAACTTAAAGTATCAAGAAGTAAGGATGTCATCTGCAATTTCAAAGTAAGGTTGGCTCAGGGTAAAGCAGGTTAGACAGAAAACTAATCAATGTTCGTTATAAACTTCTCCTTCAATGTCTAAAACCATATTTAAAAGGTAGCTATCCAGAGATACTCAGTTAAAACTATACAAAACAATTTCAATACGAGGTTTCTGTTATAGAAATGAAAACAAGGCATAAAGCAGATAGAAACAAAATAATAAAAAGTTCAGAAATAAAAATCCTTCAATCACTGGCTGGATAAGATTAATAGATCAGAAGAGAAACATAGAAATAAGAGAAGAATTACAGATTTGCAATCTGAATGAACAAATAGAGAAATCAAACACGAACTGCTACCAACATGTAAAGAATGTCAGAAAATTATACTTAATTATGTACTCCAAGGTAAATCATTTTTAAGATGACAAGACCAAGACCAATTCAACATATCTGAAGTTGAAACAGGCCACCTGGCCTAATTCTTGCAGTAGAGGAAAGTATTTATTCAAACTGCCAATTTTTAAGTGAAAACCATTTATATATAATTATAAGAGCTTCATTTTAATAAATCCTGCATTAGAAATACTGCTCCCAGTTATATAGTCATGCGCACTATGGATTGAGTAACTTACAATGGAAGAGTTATCCAATTCAAATTCAATCACTCTCAACTCTCTTATGTAGATAAATCTATACATTTGAAAACAGTTTAAAATTGGATGTTAACGCGTTCAAAATGTGTATGGAATGTTGCTATATTGACCATATTAGATTGATATAAATCAATAATAAGAAAATTTCCAGACCGTTTTAAGCATTCTGCAACGTTATGCAAGATGCGATGCACAACTAAAGCTACACAATCGTTTAAATCGCCAGTGAGTTCCGTGTAGTGATAAATGTTTTTATTTCGAGAGGGAATGCTCACTGTTCAAATACATTATTAAGTTTAATCCAGGTTGTACATTCACCTATGATGAAGTGTGCTTTGGACGCTCAACTGATATCACCACTAAACATCATTTAAAAATCCATAGCATTGTTATGAATAATGCTGAATAAAAGTGATAAAAACAGCAAAATTACACAAAATCCGCAAATAAACCGTATACGGTTGCAAAAAAGAATGTAAAAATAAAATATGATACAAATGTTAAAATCAATTTTAATGTGTGCCATACACTATTTTTAGACATTGTTCGTTATTTATAAATGAAATAGTCATTAGTGTAATTTGTTTATATTATTCTTGCATTCGTATATCCATTCTTTGAACAATCGATAGTTAATATTAGGAGAAAACGTTATTTACATTTACAATTATTTACATTTTTAATAGCTTGATTTCTATGACCGTTAAATTAGTAAATACTCATACGAGGTAACAGTTGCCTGTCAACAAATGTTCATTCTAGCAATAGTTTAAGTATTTGAACACAAGGCATTTCTAAAAGCAATTACAACTACAGCAATAACATAAGCATTTTGTAAAGAGCACAGTCTATACATTAGGAGCAGTTTGTGTCGACACCTTTGAGTGTAGCTAATGTCGAGTTGGGTGTATTTCTCAATGAGTTCATTTAATTCGCAGCTATCGCCGCAACTAACACGTGTTTACTAAACGGCTTTAATTTATTAATTTAAGTGTTAACTTAATGAAAATGTACTATTTCTTTTCAGAAGGGACATTAAATTCCAATATTTGTCACTGAAATACAAAGTAATTATGTAGTACACCAGGTTAATTATGGTGGGAAAATCTTTTTTTTTTCTGGTTTTCGGGTTTTGTTTGTTTATTAGTGGTTTCAAACATTTTTAAGTATTACCATTATTATATATTTTTATTCCTAAATCCCAACATTATGTTTAGCTGAAAGCGTATAAAGCCTCTAATATAAAAAAGTTAGCTCAAGGAGCTGGCGAATGTGGCTTAGTTTTATAATTATCGCAAAAGACTGGTCTCTGAAAACATTGCATTGTGCATTCCGGGCTTTACAGCAATTTTATTGTATGATACTCATTACCCGATGATAAAGTTGGGAAAGGGGAGAAAATATCATAGAGAGATTGAGTGGTGTTCCGCAGAATTAAAACATAAGATAAATAAATATCCAAAAGCAAATTACACTAGACATATACCACCTAGAGTTGTTCATTTTCCGAGTTCATTTTCCTGCAGCATTTTACCACATAAGAACAGCCTAACATAAACTGAAATAATATCAATAACAACAAAGAAAACCTCCCGCGTTTTGTTTAAGTATCAGCATTAATCATTATTCACACTTTGCGGTGTTTTTAAGATTTTCCAGTAGCGAAAAAGTATGAACTTGGAACTTTTGTCATTTTATCAGAATTATTCCGAGGAATTCGAGAAATTTTATATTACTATCGTAGCCTGTACAACCAGAAAACTATGCGCAGGCTTTAATTCACAATACCAGGTAGTGCCAACATAATCGCCAACAGCTACCAACCCGATGCCCTTTAGCGTCAATGATAAATACAAAGCCTTCATTTTGAAGCTTGGCCGGCTTAAAGGGGAATTGCCTGTCCTGTTTCTAATCGGTTCTGTTCCCCCTTCCACTTTCTAACCTCTTCATGTGCTGGCGCGAAGTCTGTTCTGCACAAATGTTGAGCGTTGTGAGACCAAGTGTTTCGGTGATATAGTGTGTTAGTGTTATAACGCCGAAAAGGTTGTATACTTTAGCATACAAAATCTTCATGTACGATTCCTCTGAGGTAAAACTCATAGAGAAGTGAGACGGCGATTTATAGATAAAAGAGTCCCTGCTTCGTGCGCCTCACAGAGAAACGGTTCGTAACCTTGTGAATAGATTTAGAGAAAAGGGTCTGTTCTTGATAAGAAACCGAAAGTAAATTGCCATGTTCTTAAATAGTAAAAATTTGACATCGGAGAAAACTTAGAAGGAAATCCAAAGAAATCTCTAAGAAAACTTGCACAGGAATCAGGATTTCGAAAACCTCGGCTTGGAATGCAACTAAACGTTTAAAATTACAATCCTGCAAGAAAGTTATAATTCAGGACTTGCAACCACGGATAATGTGAGTACAGTTAATTTCTGCAATTGAGTGTTAGATCATGCTAATGTTCGTTCTATTGGCCCGCATTTCATTTTTTTAAGGATGAAGCATAGTTTTATTTACATAGCCATGTAGCGACACCAAACAATATAACTGGAGTGCAGAAAAATTCGATGTTTACAAAAAATACCATTGTATAACTAAAAATTTATGTTTGGCGTGCAGTATAAATCTATGTGTTTGAATTTAATGATCCGCGACAAACAATGTGCTTCCCGATTCAAGTAAATCAGCGTTAAGTCGGCTACGCGTCCAAAAGAGGGTTCTGTATTTCAGAATGCTCATATGCGACAATAATAATTTTTATTAGGGTTTCGATGGCATACACATGCCTGATGGCTGTTGCATTCAATTATGCCACCCCTTTATTTATGTACAGCGATCTGAAGGATAATACAGATAGTAGAACAAATTTCCTAACAAGAGTTTCATCCCGCGATATACCCATGCCGTTCCTATAGTATACACTGTGCTAAAGAATGTTCTTAATTTTTTTTTATGTATAGTCACTTTGACTGCATTGCTCTTCTAGCGATGTCTGTAGTTTGTGAACTGATACTACATATAAGTGTAGATCTATATGGATGAATGAAATGCAATGATGTCGGAGCCCTTGGCGCCTTAAAGTCATCTGATATTTACCTTCTCAGGGTAAGGAAAACAGCTTCGAGCCCAGGACCTCCGGAACCCACTTAGCCGCAAACGCTACCACTAGACCGCAGAAGCGATAATTAAAACGTTATCTGCATTCCACTAACAAGATGCATTCATTTTAAAGGAGGTCATAAATCGTTTGTCAGTTTGCTCTCAACACGCTACGTAAGATAATACTTAATTTCTAACACTATCGTCATTTGTTAAACACCGCCACGGGTAGGTCTGGAACGCACCTTTCCTTGAAAAAAAAATCCTGTCCCATTTTATCATTTCATGTCATGCATCATCATTACCTACCGCCTATGATGGCTCAGTAGTTAAAACGGGTGTTAAGCATTATTTAAATAATCTGTTAAAGATCTACTTTTAGCATGAGCTTCTAAAAAGAAATTTTAATTCGGTGTTTGAACGCAATCCGCAGAATATTTTGTGTAAATCCATAACCATAGATGAACACTTGAATTCACCGTTACACACCTGAGCCGAAGAGACAGTCATAGCACTGGATAATGAGTGGTGAAAATAAGCTAAAGACCATTATGTGGCTGGATAGATAAGGGCATTGGTTTTTAAACGTCTCAAGAAATATTCTTAGTAAGCTACTTGCAAAAGAATAAAACATAAATTGGATTATGTTTTGCAAACGTACAAAAAACTAATGTTCCATCAGAACGTTAGATCACACATATCGGAAGTGATTATGAGCGACTGCTTTGGACATGGTGAAGGATTTCATTAACACTTTCTATGGAGTTCGGGTATAAGGGAAAATGAAATCAGAGTATGAAGGGTACCTACTTGTGATTCCTACAATGATCAACATAAGCTGAAAAGCAAAGGTCTCCAATACTTTTAAAAAGTTTTATGGAGCTTATTAATAAACGAGTAATTTATTTAATGTAAATACATTTAAAACTTTAACAAATGTTCCAAAATATTTTTAAAAATCCAGGTTAATTTTTATATTTGCAATACTTAATCATAAAGTTTAGATTCATTAATCCATAACTAAAAAGTAGACATGCTAGAACTTAAGGTATAGAATCAATGCATCAATTTCGATACAAGATAGGTATACATATTTGCTCAGTAGCACACCAAATATTTTTTGTAGACTAGTGTAATTAGTTTTTAGTGTGTAGTGATATAATAAAAAGTAATTTCTGTCTAAAGTATTCGTTGATTCAGAGTAGGTTTGTTTATTTTATTGCGATAACAAATTGTGGTGGAAAAGATTATCTCCAGTTAGCCTCTGAGGTGTTAACAGATTTTATAAATATTCCATTAGTTGAGTGTATTAATACACACAAAATAATAAGGAAAGAAGTGCCTTTAATTCATAGAAAAACCGATGTAAAGCATTATTAAATTCTTTTCAGGATTATTTGAGCAAACAATGGATTAAATCAATGCCTATGGTATATGTTAAATTTATATTTTTATTTATTTTTTTTTCTTGCTTTCTATTTTATGCAATTAAGAACATACGTTATAACTTTGCCTGAAATCGCTCGTTTAAAACCAGCACTGTATTTGCTGTAAATTTTCTGCTTCTGTGTTACGCATTAAATGCGAAACATATCTATGATGCCCATTAAAGACTATTCTGTAATGAGCCCCAGATAAACGCAGATATTCCTCCAAGCATATATTTAATTCTACAATAAGATCAGTTTAAAAAGTCCCGATAGATAGTTCAATATGCCCCTGCGTTACAACTGCTATTTTTCTTCATACTGATTTACAACATATTAAATAAAGGAATTTGGTGCTCATCCTCTTTACAGTAGGTGGTGCCATTGTTGCCTATTTTCCCTGGCACGTAATCCATATCTTTTAGGAAATTATTACTGACATGCGCAGTTCTCCATCACTATTGGACCAAAGTTCGCTTCGAATGTTTAAGTTCCTCCAGGTTACGGGAGTTAATTGAATACACTCAATTTTTCAATGTTCCAAAAATAAAAATCACAAACCGTAAAATCTGGGGAACGAGGAGGGCTATAATGGAAGCTCTCATTTCATCAAGTTTTTCTTCTGCAAACACGTGATATTTTCATTTTCATTTTTTTTTTTTTTTTTTTTTTGTCAGTCAAAGAACCTATTTATACATTTCTGAACTATCTTCAATGTGTTTCGTGTTTGAACAGGGCTGCCAGGAAATTTACGCCTGTCTGGTTCTGCCACACGACTTACTGTATTGATATATGCCTTAAAGATGAACATTCGATGAAGCAGTAAATATCTCAACTTTGCACAACACTACTGCACTGTCAATGAAATCTCACTCTCGGCTGCACAACACAACTGCTCGACTCTGTACAAATCCCGTCCTCAACTGACTGGAAGAGTGAATAGTGGGCATTTCAGTGATTAGAGGGGAGTAGGTAGGCTGGTGGCTAGACTTTCAAACTGTTTTCTGTGTTAAAGCACAGTGACTATCGGGTAGATCCTTAAAGAGAGAGAATACATGCCATCTGAATGAGTTTAACCCATGTATGAAAAAGGAAAGTATAAAAATAAAACATTTTTGAAAATGTGATACACTCGCTACAAAATGTTTAGGTGTTAAATGAAACTTCAGTGATAAAGATTTTAGTGACGCTTAATATGAAGAAATTAAGAAATAAATATTTAATATCCGTGTTATTGAACGACGGGTTAGGAAAGTATTAACTGAAGCCAGAAAGAAACAGTTTAAATTTGGGTTTACGCTAAATTATAAATAGGTAACTATATCTACTGCAATAATATCATATTTCAACGTTATTCACACTTCTATTGCCATCTTATAATCCATGTCCTTTTTGTCCTTTCATTTCCATAATTCTCCATACTGTTATTTTTGCTTATAACTGATTTCTGTCTTCTTTTGCTGCTTCTTTTCATTAGTG
Organism: Metallyticus violacea; assembly: GCA_030762175.1. NCBI lineage: Eukaryota > Metazoa > Arthropoda > Insecta > Mantodea > Metallyticidae > Metallyticus > Metallyticus violacea. Next base: position 46,548,602 of record CM060838.1, on the reverse strand, counting down.
CTTTCGTTGAAAGCTTACTGCTTTAAATTCTTTGTATGTGTCTAAATAATACTCATTATTGTTTTATACGAATTTCACAATAAACTGTGTTATCTGCACCGAAAATTTCTGTTTCTAATTTGATCTTACTTAAGAAAGTTTTAAACGTCGCCAAAGCTTTTGTTTCTTTATTACTCGAATTTTATGTATCATTAGAGAATCAATTATATTAATTAGGAGCGAAATAAGGACAATTTCCTCATATTTTGCTTGTTTCCCTTAAGAGGAACAAATCCTGAAAAACTTTCCTTGCACTGTTCGAACTCACTACCAGGGAGTTTTAGTGAAAAAGGCATCCGAGTTAAGTAATGAGTCTATTGTAACTTTCTTACACTTCTTAAGATTTGCTCTTGCACGGTTTTCGAAATAATTTGTAAGAGTTTGTGTCACTGTGAAGGTCTGGAAGTTTGCTGGCTTCAAGCTGCCTGACATTCCCCTTTTGAGAATAAGGAAAAACTCTCTTGCTGGAAGGGTGTGCATTCATGCCGCATCTTCCTTTCAGTTATTTTCCGGTTAATTAACCCAGAAAAACTGAAGCACCTAATTTGTTAGAGTTTATAGGGTGACTAAAATTTCCGGTAAGCCACTTTATATCTATTACCTCTTTAACGTAGCTTTCACGGCACGTTCATAATAAACCGTCATAAAGTTGGCATTATCTAACTTGTGTAAGCTAGTCTCCAACTTGAGTCAACTGACTGGAAAGTAGAAACATTGTCACGTGAGAAAACCAATTAAATATCTGAAGTAAAATGGATAACGATTAAATTTTGGAGTATACATGCTCTATTGTAAAAAGCTGGAGGACAAAAACAATTTTTGTATAAAAAGTAGAAATTTAAATGAGGTGCTTGAAAATTCTCTGTCAATACAAAAAACCTTTGCACTAACGAAACCATTCCTTTTTATATACTTACTGTTAATAATCACTAGCTACCTCGATATTGAGAAAGAGGTCAGAAGCTTTAAAGCTCCAGAACACGCTAAAGCGTCCCTTTTCCTTGTCCAAAGGTAAAGGGTTTTTCTTTACACTTCCTGGCTTATTTATGAACCTCATTCGTCCTTAATAAAATGGATCCTTGGTTATGATCTGCCTGTACCAGATCATTATGAACCTCAGCTTATTACATATCCAAATTTGCACAGCATTTTACTACATCTTTTAACCGTGCCAAAGAGACGAAATATACTTGCCTGCTTTCAGTTTTACGATTATCTGAAAAATTATCTGAGGTTGTGATTTTGCTCCTAAGAGGCCAGGCGATTATTCGAGCACTTTTAATGTTGCTTTTTATCATAAAAACTGATTATTCTTTTATTTTTCGAACCTCTAATTTAGATATTAAAATTGACATTTTATTTAAATACTTTCGCTGACATTGGAACGAAAGCAGTTAAATTTAATTAATATAAATAGTAGTAGCAATATTAACATAAATATTTACAGAAGTTACATAGGCCTTATAGCGACATCTGCAGATTGTGGACGTGAATACGGCGAGTCTAGGTCAGTAGTCTGTAGGGATGAATTAAATTAAATGAATTAATGATGACGAAAATGAGCTCGGAGTTCTTGGCGGCCTATAACTCTTTGGCATTTGCCTTCTCAGGGTAAGGAAAAATTCCGAAAACAACCTTATCCTGACAGCTTGACGTATCAGGGAATGGAACCCAGGATCTCCGGATAGGTAATCGCAAATGCTATCACTAGACCATGAAGATGGTTCGTAAACTTATCTTAAACTTTTGTCTTTTAAACAATGTCTGTCAAAAAATTAAAAGATAAAATAATAATTGTTTAGATGTGATATGCATGGTATTTTAATTTCCTATTGTAAGTCTCTCCTTTCATAAATATTCTTTGAGTGTAGAATACTCAGTTATTTATTTACTTACTTTTGCATGTTTAAAAAGCGTTTACTAAGATTTATATGTGCTGTGGTTTTTAATTAACCTTAAGTTAATAACAGATTGAACGCCATATTACTTTCATGTTATATGTTAGTATTTTTATTGTTTTAAATTTAATTACAGATATGCGGATTTCAGAAACTGCCTTTTATCAGTAGGCGTTACCTTTTGGTGCAAAATTATGTAGGAAAGCTTGTGACTTACTGCAGAAAATGTAAAATAATTTAATAATGATTAAATCATAGCATATGTTACAGCTACTTAGGGTTTGGAACATTTATTAGCAAGGTAAACTCTTAAAAACCTTTTGGACATATTCAGAAGTGAAGGAGTATTTAACAGAACGCCTTATTGTTGTTAAAGCACGTGTGTATCGGCAGACGAAATTTCATTAACAACTCCGGTGCTAGTCTTGATCTCTGTACACGGCGCTGCGGGATGAAAACGCAAAATGACTCGCTGCCTCTCGACACAGATTTTTTGTACAGTCGGGTCCAAGAGGCCGCTACCGGGTCGATAGTGCCTGCCAATCGAATTCCCTCTCAGCGTACTTCGATAGTGCCCAAACTGCAGTCTCGCTCTGTGGTGAGGTGAACACGGGCAATGCAACAGGGGAAGCAACTCCAGCTCGGAGTATCGTCGCTATGGCAACACTTTGCACGTAGCATTGATGCTTTCACTGTTGATTTTGAAACGTGGCTTAAAACTGCGCACTGTAAAAGCACAATGAAAAATGTTTTATTTGATAAGTAAAGTATTCCATGATTAGTTACGTTTTATAACCCTTGCAATAATCTCGATGGTTACTTGCGGGTTCGATTCGATGCTTAGCAAGATTTTTTTTTTTTTTGTTTATTTACAAACACTCTTTAACATCCTAGGTCATCAGCATACAATTCAACTCAGGACGTGAAAAGTCAACAAATTTTGCCCAGATGCCTCTTTTTTCAGGCTTGAGGCTGATTATCGTACCATAAATGCACGACATGGGATCCACGGCTTTACTTCCCTTCCGAAGAAAGCTGTACTTAGGATTTTTACCCCCGAAAAAGTCCTGGCCGGGTTTGAACCCGCGACCTTGGGTTTAGGAGACAAGTATGGTTACCACTACACCCCTAGGACCGATCTTAGCAAGTTGACAGTAAAAAGAAGTGTTATTTATATTCATTTTCTAACATTTTAGTTCACTCTTAAAGTGCTACTCTGAAACAATGCTCCATATTTCTTAAATGTTCATGTACTTTCTGACATAAATTATGGTATTGAATATGAATATTTATTATCAAAACTTTACTTCTCAGGTAATGTTAGTTTTGAAAAAATGGGGAAATATTGTTATAAATTAACTAAATAAACAATATATTTTATAACAATAGTATGAAATTTTAAAAATTAAATGTTATTCTAACTGGTTATTAATTTTCGTTCTGCATTTGCGTAATTGCAAAATCTTTTTTGTTTTTGATCATTGAAATAATGTGCAGTTCGTGCGTTGTTGAAAAGAGGCTTAGTTAGTTTTATACCACCTACCTCATTTTTAATTTCTTCTAACTATATACTGGTTCTGTGTTGACCGTACAGTAACTCTGCTGAAGCATAAAATAATATTCAGCCTATTTATTACATATAGATGTAGTTGTAGATCCAAAGTTACTTTCCTACTTTGCTGATAGATGACACCAGTCGCAAAATCACCTTTATGGTATACTTTCTCGTTATTTTTGCCGTTATTTAACTGTAAACTAGCTTTTTTGGCGTTTTCATGGGAGAAATCATTTACCTTAAGACAGTAATGACCTTAAAAATTTAAAGAAGTGTCCGAAGTACATGCTTAACAGGCCAAGGGTTGTGGCGTCATGACGCTTCCAGAATATTCGACGTTAATGTAAGCCAATGAAATAACAGGATACAGACAGCAGGTTGCAATACAAATAGGAAGGTGAGAGGAAAGGAAAAAGCGTTTGGCACAAAGGCACAAGACCAAGGAAAAGCATAATAAACCATAATTCGGAATGAACCCTGAATGTCCCGAACGAGAAGCTTCAAATTTCCCTCAGCTTTTTGTTCTTTCTAAATGTTTCTTTTACTAATGAAGCCTAAAATGCTAGCTAAAAAAGAAACCAAGTTCCTGCAATAATTCTTTCTTCATATCTTTACCCTTGGGCTGAAATAAAATTGTTGTAGCACTCTTGCTTTTCGTGTTATGCATTTTTTTTCTAATTTATACCGAATCCTTCTGTTCTTAGGGATTAGGTCGGTTTTCACTTTTAAAATTGATTCTTGTATATTATGTTAACGTTAAATTTCAATGGCGCTCCTGTTATGTTTGATAATATATTACCGCCACGGGTGGCCAAGGCGCGGACTCGTGAGCGGGAGGTCTGGGGTTCGAATCCCGCCAGGACCGTCCTCCCTGACTGGGTTTTTTCCCAGGATTTCCTCAGTCGTCATAAATGGCAAATGCTGGGGAGGTACTCTAAATTAGACCTGGAACGCTTCCTTCCCTTAAAAACAAAACTTTCCCAATGTATCATTTCATCTCATGTATCATCAGCGTACACCGCCTGTGATGCCTCAGTAGTTAAAACGGACGTTAAACACCGTTCAAAAAAAAAAAAGAATATCTTGTCTAATCTTCGAAGGCAGAAGTTATAAATTTCAGTGGTCCTGAATACTAAGCCCGAATGCCTTTCGAAAATACTAAATATTTTTATTTAACAAGTGCCACATACCATTTAGCACGCATGCCACTAGTATATGGGCTCTCCAGCATTTTTCAACAATACAATTAAAACCACTCATGCAGAGTACACGGACAAATGTTCGGCCGTGGGACCTCAGACAGTCATGTTTCGTCAACAATGTAAAGCGAATGATAGCAGTTTTTCTTGGGCCGTCAGGTACACCAGTAGTGTCCTCATTAAGAATCGCCGAGTTTTTGTCTTTAGTTGTCACTGTAGCTTCCGATTTAAAATTATGTTTTGTAAGTCCTATTTATCAAAAGCTTTAGGAAATGAAATGGTCTTGATCTCGCGAGTCTCTGAGTCAGCAAGGCTCCTTTTTACTAAGTAGGTTTCCCATGATGCCACGGTGTGCAGGTACCCATTGGAAAGAGATTTTATGAGCAAGATCCTTCAGCAAGAGTCTGCATTCCAGAATTTTTTAAAAATCGTAATATAATTTTGTGATAAAACCTGGAATGAAATACTAAATAAAAACAACCACTAAAAAGAATTGTTAAACTTTAGAAATGCCGACTTATTTAACAGCGCAAAACACCTATTTAAGTCCAATTCTAAATCGATCGCTTATATTTACAAATATGGAAATAAATTTAGTAAAGGATATCAGAAATAAAATTTACACCCTGTACCAATTTTCTGCAGTTTTGAATCAGTCAGTTGATAAAGGCGCTCAGTCTCTGTAGCCAATTAGTTCTAAACTGCAGCTGGAGTAGAAGAAGAAAAAGTCTAAAGCATGTCGTACTTTACACGAGGTAAAAATATTAACAATAAGAGGAGCATATTCAAGATCGGTCAGAACCCACGATATCCATGTTTCTTTTCAAGAGTACTGCAGACACTTGATACATCTACGAAATGTAATACTCTCAATTTAATTCGCTAGTCACGTATCTAGCTGCAGAGGTGAGGGTTCTTCTAGACGTCATATTAACTTTAACACAGAAACCGAATTCTTTCCTGCTGGAAATTTTCTTTATCTTATTTTAAATGAGGCTTCTACTGCTTGGTATGGAGCAACACGCCAATAACAATGAAGAATAGGAAAAACAAGATCACTAATCTGTGCAAGATTTCCTGAATACTTCTTTTCAAATATTACGAATAATAATTAGAAAAAATCCAGGAAAGTTGTATCACATTGCACATAAATTTCAGGAACGAGTTTGTAATATATATACCGAGGGTGTCGAAAAATGTATACACACTTTCACAGTAGATATCTATTTAATATGTTTCAAAGTTGGGCCGAAAAACAACAGTAATGTGTAGTATGATGTTCTGTAAACAGATGTGACTCACATACATTATGATAGCGTTGTTACGTGACAGGTAAATCAACAATGAACAAATGAAGCCAAGATTATCGTAAATCTGCAATGAACAAATGAAGTCAAGATTATTGTATGATGTTATGTAAACATGTGACATTACATTATGCTAGGGTTACTACAACAAAATGGAGTCAAGATTATCGTTTGAACAGCGGAAAGCAATTTTGAAGTGATATTGGAAAACCGAGAATGATGTTGAAGTTTAAAGGTAATGGAGACCTGTGTACAGCACAAAACCGCCAACGCGAGTAACAACTGCACGCATTCGAGACAAATTTGAGACTCTTGGTAATTACTATATGCGATGTTCACAAGGACAGACAGCAACAAGCCCCGCGTCCTCGGCTATGGCTTTGGAACGTTTTGAGCACTCACCGCAGAAATCTACAAAGCAATGTGCACATGAGACTGGGATTGGCAGAACCAGCGTACGTCTTATTATTAAAACAGAAAAGTTTAAAGTTTTCATCCCAAGACTTTTGCATAAGTAACTGTAAAAGTTTAAGATGATTAGTGCTCATCATTTTGTGTTTGTGTGAATTCAGTTTTGTTATGTTAACACAGTTTTTTCTTTGCTTGAAGTGTGTATACATTTTTGGCACCCCCCCTTCTCTCTCTCTCTCTCTCTCTCTCTCTCTCTCTCTCTATATATATATATATATATATATATATATATATATTAAAGTAGTGTTTATGAATACCGTGCCCTCATTGCGGTACGCTAATGGAAATTGGTGACCGGTAAGACAGGAGTGAAAGTTCCACTGACGCAGGCAATTCAGCTTGCTCGTTCGTGTTTATTTTGCCAGCGCTTCAGTTGAATTTCTATAGGACTTCCCACTGTGTATTTTCATATTGTGGAGTATGCCCAAAGTGAGATAGTCATTTATGATTGTGATGTACAAAATAAATCTTGCAAGTACTAAAGAAGAAAAATAGTGCTAAATTTTCAGCAGTGTAAATTTTCACTTTCCATTGGAAAATGTAATTTTCAGATCGGAAAACAAAGTTGGAGCCCAAGAAGTAGATACCAATCGGGTTTTAATAGAGGAGAAGTTTGATGAAAAAGAATATCGATTAGAAACTTTGCGAAAGTATTTAATACTATTAACCCAGCAAGTTGATGTATACATCGGTAGTGCGTATAAAGCCATTCAGCTGCCTCATTTTCATCCATATAAAATTGCTGCTATATCTGAAATAAAACCTATGGAGGCGCTGAAACAAAATATTCGGAGACAGTTTACAGTATTCGGGAGGATGAATTGAGGTGAATATTTCAAAATATTTTCAAAAGAATTTGGGCACGTCTTACAGCAGAGGGGCAGGCAATTCGAGCATCTACCGTGATGGAGAATACAATGATTATTAATATTTACTACGAATAAATAGCAAAAGAAAGAAACACGCGCCTATGATTTGCCTATGTTGGTCAGGCTGTTACGCAGTAACTTTGCGTTGACAAAACCATTTCGATTTCCTAGCGGAATGAGAACCAAGTTTAATCTTTTTTTAATCAAAAGCAAGGATATCCCGCACAAAAGTGGGTCGGAGCGTTCCATGACCTTGGCTAACAAATGACGGGAAGAGGCTGTTCTACAAGAACGGATCAATCTAACCGTTGTATCCCTAGAGAACAGAATCTGAGCACATAGAATTTGACCTATTTTTATGCTCTTGTTAGTGTCCAAAAATTCATGTTTAGCTAATATTTGACTTCAGATATATAAAGAAGGAAAGGAAAAATGAGTATGAGTTTAAAACGTCTTCACTTCCAAGTGTTTAACATTTGCATGCTTCAAACTACTTCATTTTCTGATGTAAGGATTGCTTTGGGATTGAGGACAGAAATAACTGCTCTCTGTAGCATCATAGATGCAAACATAGAAAAGAAAAAAAGCTTATCAGTCGCGAGCCAGGATCTCGATTAGTTAATCGATCGTAACAACAATTTATCTCGTTTTGACCAGGAGCAGGACACGGTTAATGTTATCAAGCAGCGATGGGGATGAGGCGGGGCGGAACGGGGGTGTAGGCGGTGGTGATATCGATCACGTGACGCCCCCGCCCTGACGTCATACCACGGCCCGCCTCCTGGTAGGTACGTTTGCACTGCGAAGCTCTCCACATAGTATCACCATTAGCTGCCCACACGACAAATAATAGGTTTATCAGCTGTTCTCATATAGCCCCCTATCTCTTTGTATAGGCTGCATACCAAGTCTTGAGACCTATAACTCACCAAGCCTCGGAAATCTGTGTGTAGTTACTTTGACCAATTGGAGAACTCAAGCTAACTTTAAAAATATTTCCTTATTTATTTATAGCATTTAGAGGATTTGAAGTTGTACCAATACTTTGCTCAATATAAAAACACACACATTCACAGGTACTCAAAAGAGAGTAAAATAAAAATGAAAACTCATTATAACAAAATTCAGTCTCATGCCTCAATGTTCTTGTCAGCATTCAAGCAGACCCTCAGGTCAACAGCAGACCTGCTTCTCTCAAGAGAGACACCTTTCTTTCAAATTCCTTGTCTTCTATCAACCTCAGCAACTTACTGTCCCTTGCCTT